>LGRX02006998.1:0-44853 GCA_001247695.2 Cymbomonas tetramitiformis
TCCATCGTAATAACCCCCCAAGTCCCGGATGTATTGCTGCTCGTGGAAATGTGTTCAAAACCCATGGTATTGTTGTCACGTTTCGATGCCTGGACTGCCCGAGGGGGGGGCGAACCGTGTACCCAAACTTCTTGTTGCACCGGACACAAAGATCCTGGAAAGTGAGGAGACTCGTCTCTGTTCTCTTGGTGTTTGCGTTGCCCATGAGGATGTGACCCCAGGAGAGGCTCGAGGACATCTGGTGAGATCGGAGAATTCGGAGATGGACGTGGAGGAGAGACTTCGCAACGGTGTTAAGGTGAAAGCGAGTGGCAAGGGTTTCTTGACGAAGAAGATAGCGAATTTCTATACCGCGCTCCACAGCATGGTTAAGACCGATAACCTTGCACTGACTCAAATCCGGAAATGTGTTCCTGGTGGTGCAACCGTCTATAACTTCCGAGTTTGTCACCCTGATTCCGATGGCCGTGAATACCTCTTGGAGTTTGGACGAGAATACCGTTGTTCGTGTCCGTGTTTTCGAGAAATGGCGAGGACCCGACCTGCTCCATGCAAAGCATTTCCTTTGGCTGTACTCCGAGATATTCGAAATTCCGATCATTACAAGTGTGGGATACCTTCACGAGCCATCGCTGCTATCCTCAGAAGTGCGCAAAATACTGTCGTATTATCCTGGAATTCCGGACAACTTCGATCTCTAGTTGCTTAGCTAGAATACAAACGTAAATCTGTGATGGCATCTTATATATTTTACAGTGTATGCATTTTCATATACGTTATTCAAAACATTTTGTATACCATTGCATGTATTAGCACCCTCGTCCACATTCGAATATGATTAACCGTACGGTCGAAGCTTGACAATCGTATACGATTGTCACACGTGAGAGAGACTTACCGCCGAGATCGTGTATCCTATTGCATGTCGTATAACCCTGCCTGGATATTCGCGAAGAGTTTGTCACTACTCGTGCACATCTGAATATGATTAACCGTACGGTCGAAGCTTGACAATCGTATACGATTGTCACACGTGAGAGAGACATAGCGCCGAGATCGTGTATCCTATTGCATGTCGTATAACCCTGCCTGGATATTCGCGAAGAGTTTGTCACTACTCGTGCACATCTGAATATGATTAACCGTACGGTCGAAGCTTGACAATCGTATACGATTGTCACACGTGAGTATTGTAGTAGATATATTTATAGATTTTCTTTATCTATATATACCAGGAAAATATTAAAATAATTCATAATTTTACAGATGTCTACAGGGAGGATCACAAGACTCAGAAAGCCCACAGCTAAGGCACAGGCTGTGGCTGCCGGGCGTGAGGGAGGTGCGTACCTGCAGCCCTATAAATGCATGTCGGGGTGTCATTGATTTCATTATTGCATGGCTCGTACAAAACAAACCGCTCGAAAGAAAATCGGAGGCTCAATGAGAGATTTACAGCGTATGGCCTCCGGAGTTGCACAGGCCTCTCAGAGCGGATCTTTGGCATCCGGTGAAGGTGGTTCAAATGAGTTACCCGCCGCTGGTGTTGCTCCAGGTACCGCAGGAGCTGCCACTCCAGTCGCAAGTGAAGATGCCACTCCAGTCGCAAGTAATCCTAAAGCTGCAGCTAAATCGCCAAGAAAGCTGACTATTACAGTTGGTGCGCCGAAACCAGCTCAGCAACCAGCTCAGCAAGAAGCTGAGCAAGTCGTTGCGCTAATGCTCGAGTATGCCGCTACAAATAAACAGAAGGAGAAGAAAGACCTCGAGAGTGGAATTCGGGCCCTTGTGGAAGGTGGAGATAATAAGGAGATAGTTGATACAGCTGTTGCATTACTGAAAAATCGGGACGCACCTAAAGCTGCTGGCACTCTTAAAAGATTGCTAGGTAAGAGAAAAGCTGATGCAGATGCACCGCCAGAGGCAGGGCCAGAGGCAGCGTCAGCTCCTGCACCCGAGACCTCGGGGAGTGCACCACCGCCAAAGCGTGCTCTTGACCCGAAGGGTAAGGCAGCGATATCTGGGACCACTGATGACGACAACAGGCAAGACTACATATTCCCAGGACCGCTGAATATCAAAAAAGTGATCTCAGAATGGACTTTTCGTCCCCAGCTTAATACTCGAGAAGACAAAAAGCTTCCAGTAGTTGCCCCTCTTGGCTTGCTGGTACATCCTGCTGATGTTCAGGGGGACTCAAACCGACTTTCGTTTACCCGCGCGACTTCACAAGAGGGAATAGAGAAGCAGAAGAAGGTCATCATGGAGCGATGGGAGGTGGACAAATCACATGTCATCGTGTGGTGGACTGGACACTATTACACGGACGAAGAGTATAGGCAAATGCTCATGTCCAAGTTTTATCCCGGTGAGGCATTGCTTGTCAGCACTAGTATTATGCAAGGGTTCGGGACTTTCCTACAAAGCTTGACAATCGTATACGATTGTCAGACCTGAGTTCATTTCGGTTGCTTGCAGCGGCGGATGCGGAGGCTCCTGAGGAAGTAAGCAATTTCAACAACATGGTGCACAATCTGGAGACCGACTATCTCAGTCTATTCGATAGTGGTCCTGATGACTACAAGAAGTGGGTGAAAAACAAGTTCATGCGAATGCAGCTTGTCGTGGTGGATGGCCAGCATCGCTATGACGCCTGGCTTGACCTTGTCCTGAACGCAAGGAAACGTAAAGCATTCTGGAACGGTACCGGGACCAGTAATAGGTCCTCTCTGGAGGGGTTGGCCACAACGATTACAATTCTGAAGAAAGAAACACCTCTTTGTGTTTTGGTAAGCGATCCTTGTATGATATCCTTTGTTTCATCGTTTCAATAAAATACCGTGTGTACATGAATGAATTTTTTACAAGTTTCGGTTTGCGCAGAGCCTTATCGGGACACTGACGAACACCGACCAAACAGAAAGTCTTGTTGACTCTCACGAACACGATAAATGGATTTTGCTGTTGAATATTGCCGACGCCTCGGAAGACCAACTGGCGCATTTTACACAATTCCCGGTAAGGCAAGCTAGTGCCAAGAGTAACGCTTGGTATCGGAATAATCTGAGGGATACGACCGCGGCGGCCTACTCGAACGAGATTTCCAAACTTCAGGATCAATCGGCAAAAGTTGCCCTCCTCCAATCGCGCGAGCGGGATGCGCAAAAGGTATGAAACTTCCGCGCTCTCTCATGTGTCCTCACCCACGTGTGACACTCGTATACGATTGTCAAGCTTCAGTTCTCACCCACGCGTGACAATCGTATACGATTGTCAAGCTTCAGTTCTCACCCACGCGTGACAATCGTATACGATTGTCAAGCTTCAGTTCTCACCCACGCGTGACAATCGTATACGATTGTCAAGCTTTGGCGCTAGCTTCGCCCCTGACTCACGCGTGACAATCGTATACGATTGTCAAGCTTTGGCGCAAGCTTCAGTTCTCACCCACGCGTGACAAGCGTGTCGCCCCCCTTACATGTGTCCAACGTGTCTTGCTTGCAGATTTTGCGGTTACTGGATCCAAAACTGGGAGATGAATGGCGGAAGGAAGCTCTCGAGTTGAAGAACTATCCGAAAGATCTGCAGCCTGTTCCTACCCTAGAGACTATAAGCACCTCGCTATCAGCCTTAGGGTTTGATGTACGATATTTTTTCTTTGTTCTTAATGTGGCGAAGCAAGGAGTATTAGTGGACGATGTGGACAAACGGAAGGAGTTCTACCAGAAATATGGGATCAGTTGCAAGGGCAAGTTTTTGACTGGCACTGAGTTCAGCTCGTATTGTCATCGTCTTGGTTTCATCAAGGATGTCATCGAATCTGCCAAGGCCAAGTTTGCCTCGCTGATGGGTTGGACTAAATACCCAGATTGGTATATATCCGGAGAGGCTATGATGGACGTCTATGATGATGATGAGGATACGCAGGATAGTATACTCAAACTAAAAGCTGACAACCCTTGGGGACCCTATGAATTTGATGGGGAATTTTACCGTGATTCGCAGCATATGACGTACGTGCAAAAGCATCACCAGACACTTATGCAAGACGTCCACAGAGAGCCTGATTTGGAAACCAAGCTTCTGGTGTGGATGTTAATCAAATCTTCCAACAAATTCTACACTGCACGCTTCGATGAGGTCATGAAGAGCATGATGAAAGCAAAACGATGGAAGCGCGTTGATTCCAAGGAAGGAAGGGCTATGGACAAGAGTGTGAATAAGTCATCGCAGGATACCATGCATACTTACAAGACTCTTGTGGATTGCGCTGGTGAGTTAGTCCTCACAAGTATTTTTTTTTAAGTTGCAGGATTACAAGTCCTAATGACAGTGATGTTTGCTATGCAGCCACGCGTATGATCTTGTGCTACATTCACTCCTTGCCGGATGACTACATCGAGATTCGAAATGCCGGTCGCTTTGGGGCTACGTTCACGATTCCGAAGCTTTATGGCCCTGCCTACACTGAGGCACCCGTATACGATCCCGCATGGTTTCTGCAGACGTTGGGCATCACCCATACGAAAAGGGGGTTTGAGGGAAACTGCCTGCATTTGCTATGGGCGATTCAAGCAGCAGCTGGGTCTCAGATTAATATGGCCCCTGCAGTACTGGCAGCGTCGCGGATGATGGAAGCCAAAGAAATGCCAGATATCAATGACGAGATCGCCGCGTTCAGTGCGAAGGTGACCCCGTTATACACTTGTGATGATCATGCCATGGGGATGATCGGTCAGTTGGTAAATGTTGGTAAAAGAAGTGTGACAATCGTATACGATTGTCAAGCTCTGGCGTTACCTTGACTTAGAGTCTGCTCTGTCTCTGAGTTCGAAGACTGATTCTGATGCGTATTACAGGCCGTTTGGGAATGGCTGGAACTCCGTGTGAAAGCGTCACGCCGGGAGGGCGGGATGCCGGATGCTCTGATTAAAACGGAGATTTTCGATCATGATTGGGAGCCGAAGAGCGCGGTGATTGAATTCATGGAGCTGAAAATCGAACACAAGGAGCTGCATACTGCCGAGGGAGTCCAGCAGCCGGTGGACTTCAACAAGTGCCATCGCGAGTTGCTGGCGAAGCTTCTGACTGAGGGATTGCTGGATTTCGGAATGAAGGTTAGAGCTGTTCAAATATCTACATTGCAATGTATTAAGTATTTCCTGCGTATGTATTTCAAAGCAGACTGATGAAAGCAATGTTCCACAGGTTAACGAATCTCGCGCCGAAAGGAATAAGGGTCCACGCAGCAATCAAGTCATGGTCAATTGGCGCAATGAAAAAACATTGCAACACGCTCGCTATGGAGTGGATCTGATCTTTGTGGATGGTCCTTTTGGGCTGTTTTCGGAGGTATGGGATACCTATTCAACAGACTTCTACTCATACATGGGTGGTATTTGCATGTCGATTATGGATTATGGTGGCATTGTGATTCTATTCTTACCGGACTCGACCACCCGCAGTAATGTGACCATTAATGGAAAAACCTTCGCGATATCGAGGCAGCAAGCAATCATCGATGCCTTCTGCGCTTCGACCAAAGGATGGCCGCTGCAATGGACATGCCACCAGACGGTTCAATACTGGAATCGAGGCGGAGGACGCATAGGTAATAATGCGGCTGGTCCGGTCAGCGTTTTGCAACCGTATGTGTTGCTGCACTTGGTGGAAGATCCCTCAAAGAGTAATAAGCTACCGAAGTGGGCCCCGCTGCGAACAACGGTCGGAAAGTTTTCGAACGCGTTCACGAACAGCATGGTAAGAATCCTGGTATGCATTCATATCTTGTCATGAATGCAACTCCGCTAAACAAAATTGTCAAGAAGGTGCACAAGCTCAGACACGCAGACTCGCAAGTGACAATCGTATACGATTGTCAAGCAGGTGCACTAGGTCCGACACTCAGACTCGCGTGTGACAATCGTATACGATTGTCAAGCAGGTGCACTAGGTCCGACACTCATACTCGCGTGTGACAATCGTATACGATTGTCAAGCAGGTACACTAGGTCCGACACTCAGACTCGAGTGTGTTGTTTGTTTATAAACAGGAGGTACCGCTGCCACCTAAGGAGTACCTGAAGAAAGAAGATGGACGAAATATTCGCAGCGTTCAGAAGCCAATCCGTCTTTACCGTGAGCTGATGCGCTTGTACAGCAACATGGATGCTTGTGTTATGGAATTTCCTTGCGGAACGGCTCCAGCCTCCATGGCGGGGTATATGGAGCAAAGGCATGTCCTTTCGATCGACATGGATGCAGAGGTGTTGAAAATGGCCAGAGCACGGTATTCCGAGGTGCTCGCAGGTGACATAGCGCTGATAGAAAAACGAAAGGCCAATGTGCCTGATGACCACGAAATGGAATTGACTGAAGTCGCGGAATATTTTGACATGGGGACTGCGCAGCCAGACACGGGTATGGAGGCTGAGCAGCCACAAGCTTGTTTCGAGCTTACAGGCGCTCTCGCGGCAGCGTTGCTCGCGCACCCCGACACTTGACATAGCGTGTAAATCTGCATGAATGCTAGTACATTTGACACTGGCGGGCTCCGACCCTAGAACCGAGGACACCCACGAAACATACATTTCAGGGTAGCACAAAATATCCAAATAATTGTAATAATACAATCTGCGTGCACAATAAAAATGTTGCACATACCCGATCATAAATCGTTCGCTATGATCCATCCCCCGAGCCCATCCGTTGTACTGTCGAGTTCATGTTGTTGAAGTGTTTTTCTTGTCAATGTCATACATTGGCATACTTTGGCAACTAAACTCTATTCACGGGGAACCGGATGGAAATAGGAGCGACCAGAGCGCAAATATTGATCTACAATGCGTATCACGCGTGCAGCAAGCCGGCATGTCATGTACACATCGGGGTAACGATTCAAAATTCTATTGGTTGCCGGCGCGTTTGATAAGCTATCGATGGCCCACACCCCAGCGTTTGACAGGTCATCGTAACGGAACAACACACTGATATTTACTAACGGAACATTGGGCACATGGAGCATGGAAACGAATGGGGAGCAGGTATCATCGCCACATCGAATCTGCCATTCCAAGATGGGAAGTGAGGACGATTCTGATCTTTCAGTCGAATTGAATCGGACATGTAAAACATGTTCGTGGGGGGACTCGGGCAGTGGGGTTAAAAGAATGGTGTCCAGCGCGAACATTTTGAGGTGGTCCGCGATTAATTTCGGAGACATGCACATTCCGCTAGGAGCCACCATTTCAGGATACTTTTGATGAAACATGCTTTGTAGGCGTAGGAGGGAGACATGGGCTCGGTGAATTAAGAGACGAAGGTTGGCGTCTTCCATAAAAAATGTAGGCGGTAAGAAGAGAGCGGGTGATAGCGTTGCCGCAAGGGACTAGCCCAACACTTAGCGCGGGTTGCGCACGCCCGATTATTGTATCATTGAACTGTACGCAGACACATCTTATTCGGCAGAGATTCCCGAGATACATACATAACGGTTCATTGGAATGATCAGGTCCGTAAGGAATGGCCTGAAAGATTTTTAACAAGACGTTATTCGGAAGATGCATTATGTGTAAAAAAATGACGTTTATCTATTACTTCAACCCCTTATATTTCTAAACAGCCGAAGGGCAATAGCTTCGACACTCAGACTCACGTGTGACAATCGTATACCATTGTCAAGCAGTTGCACTAGGTCATACCCACACTGCGAGTATGGAATGATGAGAACGCTGTATACGGAAGTAGCGAAAATGATGCAGGGTATGAATAAAACACTACTTAGAACTAACAATTATTTTCTTAAAACAATTGGTACAATTAGCATGTTCTTAGAAGCCAAAGTCCAAGTCCTCGTCAGGCATATCCGCCGCACAGTTGCAAGCTCCTAAATATTGCTCTATACTCTCGCCGCGCTGCTCCGGTAACAATAAATCATTTATCTTGTCCACGGGTATTTTCAGATTTCTAGGCGTTACCCACCTCCCCGTCCAAGGGTTCCTGGAGGGAAATCGTTCGAGATGCATCAAGGTAAAGAATAGGAAAAACCGAGTTCGGCGTACATAACGGTATCCTGCAGAGATTTCGTCCAAGTCCCAATTTCCCTGAATGATAGGCCTTTCGCAATGCGCGTATACGTTTTCCGCATTACAGTTTACGCAAGGTGTATGACCGAAAATGTTCACATGATTTATCATATCTTCATCCTCGTCAAAACCATCTAACCAAAGCAAGACTCGCTGAACCTGCCGGGTCAGCGCCATTTCTCAGGAAGTTCTTGAACGCGAAAATAAATGATTAAAACTCGCTACAACACGTCTTAAGTAGGCATGGGAGCAAGGTATTTTTTTCCTAACGGCAATTGCACCACTTTCCGTCGTCATCAGGTTCCTGGTCACAGCCTGTGCCCTGGTTAATCAACTCCGGAATGAAATCTGTGGGAACCGCCATTGTTTTTGGGGTAAGTGCGCCAGAGTTGGCTTGCGTTGGAGTGTACGTATATTGCGCAGTAGTGGCAGGATACCGATGCGCATCCAACAGTTGAAAATACCATGTTTCCCGAGTCTCGCGGATAAACCTCCATTTAGCCTCAGAGGGGTCATGTGTAGGAATCAGCGCAGGATCGATGAACACTTCCTCGCGATATAAGAACCAATTCCAGGAATGGCACACACTGCATTTTTCGTATTCGATATACATACGTTCAAGCTCAACAAGTGCGTCTTCCATGAACTCAGGAGTATTCATGATGCTAGTATTTTACTGCGAAAATAAATGAATAAAAGACATGTAACATTACTTATATAGCAGTAAACTTCGAGGGACTTCCTTTCAACACGGTGTTGACAATCGTGTACGATTGTCAGAAGTGTCCAGAGGGTAGTTTTGGTATGCACGGCGTGAAAGTTATTGTTTTTCATACATGTAAGTATACGGTTTATTTCAGTACTGTCACGTGACATAAGTGTTAGCTACCAAGCATATGTCTCCTCATTGCACGCGCTAGCATCAATTATGCGCGTTAGGGTGCAGATTCTGAACATACGCCCGCAACCTTCGCATCTCCTTTCATCTTCCTGCAGCAGATCGCTTTCCAGATCTGTCAGGGCACCGTGCGTAGTTTCGCTGTAGCGGTGTCTATTTCGCCAGCCCCGCCACTCCAAATCTGAGTATCGGTGGTAGATCCACCCGCCCTCATACCAGTACACGAGATGCCTCACCCCGAACCTTTCGCTGGATCTACGGCCGTGGACGTACATCGGCCAAAAACTCCACCAGTGATAGGTCCTGCGATTAACTGCATGTTGCCCGAAGTCCTCCCAGTCTTCTTCAGCTTGTTGCCGCGCTCGCCGCCACAAGCGGAGAATTAAACGGTCTTCAGGAACCCATTGGGCTTGTTGTAACTGGCAGTCGCGAAACGTAAAAGTATCGAAAGGCCATATCCAATACTGCAATATTCCAATACTGGGCATAATGGTGAGGTAGTCTAAGGGGCGGGTTGTGGTTCTATGGGACGAACGCAGGTGTGATGAAATGACCTCCGGTTACAACTCCTCCAATATATATATCCAACATATATCCTAAAACCCTGAACCTTAGACGCCCCGATATGTCTATGTGCAGCACACCTGACACCAAGACTCACCTGCTTGACAATCGTATACGATTGTCAAGCAGGTGCACTAGGTCCGACACCCAGACTCACGTGTGACAATCGTATACGGTTGTCAAGCTCTGTCGTTGGGTTCGTCTCTCTGACGCACGTTTGACACTCGCATGCGACTGGGTTATACCCCCTGAGTCCCTGGTTAGGGGGGGAGGGGGGAGTCAGTGTATATTCCTTAAGTATAAAAAAAAATTAAATTTTCTTAAGTATGTGAAAACGCAGGCGTCGTCGCGGGCCGACGCGTTACACTCCTTAAGTATGGGCTTAAGTATGGGAGCCCTGATTTGCGAAATGTTAGAATGTTAAGAATGTTTGGGCCCCCGGCCGTCCACGATTTGGGCCGTCCACATGTGGACGGCCCAAATGGGCAACCAGCGGGCATGTATATTGATACTAATCCCGTGTTGAGCTCCTCGAGAGCTGGTTGGCTACGTTGTAGACCCGAGGCACCTGCACCCCCTGCACGCTGCTGGGGTGTAGAGTAGCACTCAAACATACGTACAGTGGCAGATACCAGCCCAGGAGAGTCACGCGAGCCGTCGGGGAAATTCGTGGGCGTGGCAGGTAGCGATGCTTGGGTGCGACTTTCCTCTTGAGGTAGAGGCGCGCTCGCCAAAAGCGCGTATTCGCCCTCCAGAGAACGTTGTACTGCTCCCCCCCCCCTGCTGCCCCGCCGCGCCCCGGCTGGCGCCTCCCATTCCGGGACAAAGTACGGGGTGGGCTCCAAAGCCCCAAGCTCCCCCAATCCCCGGTGCTCAAACACCCGGGCCGAGCTGGAGAGCCCGGAGGGCCCAGAAGCAGCACCCGCCACCCCCGAGCGCCGCTGAGGCGGAACATACAGCGAAGAAGCCCGCCGTGAAGAGGACATTGAAAAAGTTGCTCAAGCTGGTGGAGAAACGCAGCAATCTGATTCCGAAAAATCTGCCAGCGCTTCCGCCGTACAGGCGTGTAGTGTTAAGAGCGAAGACGCAGGATCCCAACAGCAAACAAGCAACCGCTGTTACCAAATCCCAATTGAAGTTCCCCAGCGAACTCGAAGAGGTAAGATGAAAACAAATTGAGCAAAATCGGGCAACGATCGGCCCACGGAAGTCAAAGTAACGCTGCTGCGCGATACCACTCAGGGTCAGCCACTGCTAAGAACGTTAGAGCGCTGCAGCGCTTAAGGGCAAAGAACGCAAGCCGCATAAATTTGCGTAATCCACTCAGCCGCAAAGACACTCGACGAAGAACACGTACGCCAGCGGGATAGCGCTAACTCGAAGTTGCATCACGCCAATTCCAAGCCAAAGAAGAACGCTGGGCACACATTCCAATTGCAGAGTGGAGAATAGACGAAGATCCCGCGGAAAACACTGAATAATTGGCACAATTTCCGAGAAGAATTAACGGCGCAAAACTGCCAGCGAGCAAGAAAAACGACGAGCCGTCGACCAGCGCGTCAGAGTGCGAACACAGGGCCAGCGGCCAGAAGTGCAATTTTGACCATCTCCAAACTCGAATTTAAGCAGCACCCGCAAAAATTGCCATAATTTGTAAAGGTAATTTGAAAGTCCCAGGCGCAGAGCGAACGCAAGACGAAAGATAGCGCAGGGCTACTTTATTTGTGGCACACTGTGCCACAGTAGGAGGCCTCACACTAGGCGAGCCGAAATTTTCCATCACAGATCACGGCGCGAAGAAGGTATATGCTGCATCAGACAATTCTAAGAACTTTTGTTGCTGAGGAACAAACGCCATTGCGAACATTCGAGTGAAGAACTGCGTGCGCACTAGGAACTCACAGCAGCCAAGACTGTAAAGCGCGCGCAAGTGCACGAAGAAACCATTACGAAGCAACTCGCGAAGAAAGATCACGTTCTCACAAGTAAATTGAAGAACAATTCCGGACAGCGCCACAAGTCATGCGCTGAAGGAAGCCGCAAACGACGTTCTGGCCAGCGTCGACTCAAAGTTACGCAACGCGCCAGTAACTTGAGAGCCCAAATTCCATTCGAAAAACCGAGGCACACGTAAATTTGGCGGAAGATTCACAATCTCAAAGCAGAAAGATTTTGTGGAAGCGGTGGTGGTGGTGGTGCGTAGCACACTGATACCATTTTGTAGGAGGCAGTACTAAACCTCTACTTGACAGTGACTGTGAAACTACTTGTGGATCATATATAGTGCAAGGTTCTATATTATGCACTATATAAGACTAATCAAGCTATGTCGATTCTTAGGAACTATGTCCAGACTCAGTGCATATATTTGCAGTAAGAATTAGGTATTATATTGACTTTTTGCCATGCGGCTGTTTTACTCTAGAAATCTCAACTGTTTCTTTGGCTTTGGCCATTACTTATTCACTCAGCTCTCTGAGGTAATCCTAGTCAGCATGGCCAAGTCTCATCAACCTATCATATGCTTGTACTACATTATCATGCAGTATGATGTGCCAGTATTCTACATGTCACATTATTACACAGTACAGTGGTACTGTGTACTCCCATATAAGGGGGGTCTCTTCCTCAACAGGGGTCTCGGGCGCTAATGCTGTAAGGCGCGTATGACACTTCTGGCATGTATGACATTGCTGAGTCATCCGCGCATGACACCGTGTGTTGTCCTAGCACATATGTAGCATGCCTGCAACACACATGTAATATAGTGTAGCATGTCCACAACGTATGTGCACACATATGCAGCGTACAATAACACTTTTGCAGCTCACCATAATATGCATGCAACATATATGCATTTGTCTGCAGCATACATGTAATATAATGTAGCATGTCCACAGCGCATGTGCACGCATATGCAACGTACAATAACACTTTTGCAGCTCACCATAACATTCATGCAGCATATATGCATTTGTCTGCAGCATACATGTGATATAGTGTAGCATGTGCACAACGCATGTGCACACACATCCCTATAAAATAAGGAACATTCCAAGGGCTTGGACCGTCGGCTTGGAACCCCGTAGGACCCGATAGGACAGGTGTGTGTTTGAGAGGCGTTGGCGTTAACACTGGGAATTCCAAGGGCTTGGGCAGCAAATGTCCAGGTCCAAGCCCCGTCCAAGCCGCGGTCCAACGGCTTGGACCTGGACATTTGCTATCCAAGCCCTTGGAACCCCCTTGGAATTTACACACGATTCCAAAGGGGTTCCAAGCCGTTGGACCCTCGGCTTGGAAGTCCATAGGACCCATCTGGACCGTCAGCTTGGAACCCCGTTGGACCCGCTTGGACCATCGGCTTGGATTCCCATAGGATTTTTTAGATTGGCGATTCCAAGGGGGTTCCAAATGCTTGGACGGGGCTCGGACCTTGTTAAACGGGCATTCCAATGGGGTTCCAAAGGCTTGGACGGGGCTTAGACTCTGCCAAACGGTGATTCCGAGGAGGGTCCAAGGGCTTGGACGCTGCAAAAAAACAGGTTCCAAAGGGGTTCCAAAGACTTGGACGGGTCTTGGACTCCGTCAAAAGAAGTTTCCGAGGGGGTTCCAAGGGCTTGGATAGGGCTTGGACTCAGTTAAACAGAGATTCCAACGTGATTCCAAGGGCTTGGAAGCTGTTAAATTAAGGTTCCAAGCGAGTTCCGAGGGCTTGGACGGGGCTTAGAATCTGTTAAACGAGAATTGCATGGCCAGGTTCCATTGTTCCAAAGCTTTGGAACAATGTTTCCAAAAGCTTGGACGGACATGTTCCAAGGGCTTGGAACCATGGTTCCAAATACATTTATTTTGCTTCATACATTTCATTAATTTCAAACGCTTGGAACCGCATTTCCAACGATTTGGAACAACGTTTCCAAAAGGCTTAAACATATATGGCTCCAAAGGCTTAAACGGACATGGTTCCAAAGACTTGGAACCATGGCTCCAATTACATTTACAGTGAGAATATGCAGGTATGCAGAGTTAAGGGGTACTGCGCAGTTCCAAAATACACTTGCAATTGTTGCTACATTGTTTTCATGTTTCTTTGCACACATACATTATGATGTCGTGTGCATGCTGTACACAGAAAGTTTAAAGGTTGCGATGCTAAGTTGCAAATACGTCATCATCATTGGATAAATAACATTACTTGACAGAGTTACAAGTGCGTGGGATCTAGGTTCAGGCTAATAATGCTATCACAAGTCAGGGATTCTACCGAAAGCTGCAAGCTTTCGAAACTACTCTTAAAACTACTCTAATTAGTTTGAAACTTTTAAATTGAAATCTGTTCCGCTAATTGCAAGCACCGACGCACTTGAAACACGACCTGCGAACATGCCGTAAAACAGAACAAAATCAGCGTTCATCAGACGCCGAACCGCAAGTAAAATAATAAACTTCAGTCAACGAAACGCAAATCAGATCCAACGTTTAAACAGTCTTACCTGCGATAGAGCAATTCTCGACCCGGGCGGTACCAATCCCTGAAAAAGTAAAACACAAATCTCAGTTCTACACGCATATGTGGAAAACATACCGGCGTGTTATGGCCGATTCTCGAGCATCGGTACTATTTTGGGCTGACGCTATTTTTAAAAGTGCAGGTTTGTGGGATTAATGATACGGTGTTGCTACTACGATGATGCTGAACTGTTTTCAAACAAAATGCTGAAAACAACTCTGCGCGCGCAACATGCAAGGCTGCTAGATAACGGCAGGTACGTTCAAGAACTGTCGTTGCGGCATTCTCAGTGTCACAGCGAATTGAGCCCGTACCGTTTGAATAACTCCGCCGCAGAGATCTTTCAGACTTCCTGGAATCGCGTTTACGTCCCGGACCCGAGCGTCACCGGAGAATTTCCTGCAGATCTCCACAAAGTAATCTTGCGAAAAATGAGAAGAAAGAAGACACGGCTAAGCTCATATAGATAATTACAGTACAAACCTGGACATACAATACTGCAAGTCTTCGACGGCGTTGAGGTGAAATATGAAGTTCCGTATTGTAAAGTGTCGGGTCTTCACTGTGTCCACAGTCCACAGTCACAGAGTACCGTTCGTCTAGCCATTAGAAAATCCATCGTCTTCAAAGGTCGCGATACTCGCGATTACTCGCGATTACTAACGATTACTCGCGATTACTCGCGATTACTCGCGATTACTCGCGATTACTCGCGATTACTCGCGATTACTCGCGATTACTCGCGATTACTCGCGACTACTACGTACGGCGAAAGACTGAGCAGTCGATCCAACCATTCGTGCACGACGAATCCAATTTAATCTTCGATCTGAGCAGTCCATCGCTATACTGTATATTTCTGTTTTCTGGACTGTTGCTTTTTATTTTTGGAGCAAGTCCTTCTACAGAATTCGTCGCAGCTCTATTTTTAGAAATTTCCCGTAAGATGTGCATAATTGACGGTAGAAAACAATTTTTCTGCATTTTTCACGTCGCTGCATATCAAAAACATCGGGGCCAAACATATGTCCACTTTTCAAAAAAAACAGAAAATTTTCCGAAATTTTGTTTTTTGGGCTTTTTACACAAAAAACAGCCAAGTATTAAGCTTTGAAATAAGAGGCTTCACTTTGGAATTCCAGGGGCATGGAATTTCTCAAGTGGGAGCAAATGTCCAATTCCAATGGATTTCCAAGCCCTTGGATGAACCCCCAGAAGTGGACCTAGTCGATTTTTACCAAAAAAGTTCCATGCCATTGGTTTGGGTGGGCCAACCCGTTGGAATATTGGTCCTTAGGTGATTTTAGCAATCCTCAAAACGTTCTAAATAACTTTGTGCGATTCCAATGCTTCACTTTGGAATTCCAGAGGCATGGAATTTCTCAAGTGGGAGCAAATGTCCAGTTCCAATGGATTTCCAAGCCCTTGGATGAATCCCCAGAAGTGGACCTAGTCGATTTTTAAGATGGCTTTTCCAAACCGATGGACACCGTAATCCCTGGCCTGTCCGGGCGCCCGGATTGTGCCTAAAAACGTAGAAACCCTGATGTAAAGGTGACAAACCGGACTTTTGCCGAATGTTGAAGGTATTTAATTCCGACCGCCCGGAACTACGTTCCCACGCGCCGGACCATGGGTCCGGGCGCCCGGAATGCATCTGAAAACCTTACAAGTCCGGTCAGACAACTCACACTTCTTACATGGATTCGCAGGAATAATGGCTGGGCAAAGGCGTGGACTAGCTCGAAACGAGAACGCGGAAGGCACTCCATGCCCATGCGATCAATGCAGACTCCGATTTTGCTACTCCAAAAAACAGATCTCCAATGACCGAGATCATGAAGAAAACGACTCTCTTGACGGTGCCGAAAGTGTGAATGATGACGGTGAGACGGATCCACCATCAGAGACGGACGAAGAGGAAGAACACGAGGATGACACATATCTTCATGACCATGCCGAACGGATGCTCCGGAAGATCCGTGAAAACTTCTTCAGCCCGATTGAGTATGCATCGTCCGACTCGGTGAGTTCTAAATCCCGTCCAAGCCGTTGGAACCATTGTTTAACAATATCCAAGCCCCGTCCAAGCCTTTGGAACAACCTTGGATTCCCCCACGAAGAAGAGTCCAAGCATCGTCCAAGCCTTTGGAACACCTTTAGAGCCATCACTGTAAGCCAGATTCTTACATCGCATCTTATTAGTTCAGGATTGCTGGGTTGATGGGAGTGGATGCCCGCCGTATTCTAGGAGGAGGAAAGTGATGCGCGCGAGCAACGTGAAAACGACCGAACAAGGGACCCGGAATTCATCATGGTAAGTTCAATACGCACAGATTGAATGCCTTCCGAAAACTGCACTATATCACTATTCCAAGTCATTGGAAAGGTGCGTCCTTACGTGTGGAACCCCTCTGGACCAAAATCAATCAGATGCTGTGTGACTAAATTGCAAGAGGGAGAAAATGTGCATGACAAATCGACTACCCTTGCAAACCGCTTCATACTGGATCTACTTGAGGCCCACTCCAACCATAACTCGACCCAGGCGTACTTTGACACAATCCTGGAAATTCTGCGACGTCGAGTATGCGGCTTGGAGGTCGACGATGAATCAATCTCGACCGATGACGAGGTAGCACTACCTCATACCTACCAAGCGTGCCTGCGGTTTTTCAAGGATTTCCTCATGAAGTACAACGAGATGGATGTGTGCCAGAAGTGCAATTTTCTTTTCAAAGATCTGCTTCCCGAAGAGGCACCGACGTGTCCGAAATGCAAGAAGACGACCAGGACAGGTGAGACATGCCAACTATACATGTTCCAGACGTCTGTATAAGAGTGGAGTGTAGGTTCCGGCCGTTTGGACCATGGTCAAGCTACGTTTCATTAAATCTGTTTAAATATTCAGAAGTCCGATACGTTCCGGGCGTCCGGAACCATGCTGCCACACGGTTCCGGACGCCCGGACCAAAGCGTCCTTGTAGATCTCGATTTGCAGGTGTTCATGATTCTTTCACTTCTGATGGCAGGTATGGCGAAATTCTGAAGGTCGTCAAGCTTGTCGTGCACACTGACACATATATTCTTGTGAAGTGTAGATGATTTCCCCTCGAAGCCGCTCTTTCCGATGCGGTCACGCAAAACATCTACCTGCGCACCGATATGCCATGGGAGACCAAAGATGCATTCATCGAAGCGAAGGACATCAACAATCAAGTGGTCGTGGCGCCCATTCCATGGAAGCCTTTGCGGCTTGCACGGTATACCGGTAACAAGGTTCTATTAAATATTCGACATCGGACAGACGTGCTTGCCGTCGTGCTTGACCGCTACGTCGATTTTGTCGGCGACATCGGCGATAGTAGTTCTGATGACGAAGATTAGTTAACTTGTTGCCTCGCTCGAGGCGGTTGTGCCCGGAGGCACAGCGTGAGCCGATATGCCTATGCGTCCGTATGTGTGTCATCGGGGGTAATCTGGGATTGGCACGATGACAGTGAAATTGGGCTTGAAATCACGATGAGAATGAATACCAGATGTCCGGGGTATGACAGTATGACACTATGACACTATGACACTATGACAGTATGACACTATAGTAGTATGACATTACTGTGGGGGGTGTCATCGTGGAACTCAGTCAGACCCTCGAAGAATGGCCAGATTCGCATCGGGGTTGAAAAGACAATGAAATCGAATATCAGATATTAAGGTTATGACAGTATGACAGTATGACGCTATGACAGTATGACAGTACAGTAGTATGACAGTACTGTGGGGCAGTCATCGTGTCAGCCTGTCGGCATAACATCTGAATCGAGAATGACGAATCGGAATTAGAAATGAGATCGGATCGGGAACTGAACGTTGAGCCGAAGTGTGACATCGGCTCTCGAGTGGTTGACCCTGCAACCTGAGTGACGAGTGAATAAGTAGAGCACTTGAGAAGTGTTTAGCCTTCAGAACTCGGAACCGAATTATCGTTTGTACCTCAATCTGGCCCTGATCCAGTATATTATAAAAATCCGAATTGTGTACCTTTGCACGTTCAATCAAAAACATATCTCCGAGCATCTGTCGTCGTGCCCCTGGCACATTTGGTATCAGCGTGCTGCGATTTCGCCTCTGCGCAACTCGCCCACGGGCCTATTGAAACTTTCGTTGTGATACAGGGGGAGAGCTGTACTTCCGGCTATCTGTGCGCAATTTTAGCCTCCGTAAGTACATTTTTTTTCGTATACAACGGCCGTATCCTCTGGAAAACATCTCCAAAACTTCATATTTTTGCTCCTTAACACTGGGGGCTCAAACTGGCTCAGAAACCCAAGCATTCGTTTTCCGATCTTAAACCCGAAGTCCGTCCCAGGCCACAAACGACCGTCAGGGAGCACCCTAAAGGGTTTCCCCGGTCTACAGTAGCCAAGAAAACGATATAGCTCACCTTTCAGAGCCCCAAAAAGGCGAAAAACCGCCCAAAACAGCCAAAAATAGCCGTTTTTGACAGTTTCCAGCCTACCCCAAAACCTCTCCCAGTAGCCCCCACCACCGAAAAACCCCTCTTTAGACCCCATAGAACAGCCTAGAAACCCCTGATACCGCCCTCACGGCCATCAGCAGCGGGGAAAGCTCCACCAAAAGGCGCTTTCAGCAGTTCTGGGACGTTTCTGGCAGCCCTTCAGCACCTCCTGGTATCTTCCAGCAGTGCACTGACTGGGGCTTTTCTTGGGACCTACGGAGTACAGATACCGTCTGGGACCTCACTGGACCCCCATATTGGACCTGACACCTCCTTTTTCACTGCTGCTTGACTCTTGCCCGCGCGCCTAGGCACTCAAAAATCGTGTCGCGGAGCCCTGGCCAAATTTTGAGTTCGCTGGTGTATGGCAGTACCCCCTTCGCCAGAAGAATACAGAAGAGCGTGGTGGAAGCAAGGACCTATCAAGTGGGTATTCTCTCCAGACCCTACCTACCCACCAGCAGGCGCTTTCTGGCAGAGCGGTCCTTGGAGCGGTCCTCCTTCCCCCTCTTCCTCTGACGACGAAGAGGAGAACAGCGACTGAGCGCCTGAACATAGTCACGCTGGCTATCCCACCAGTACATCACGATTTCGTGTGGCTTCAGATTGGAAACCTTCTCTTCCGCTACCCGAACTCCCAAGACCTAACAGTCTTCCCCGCGCTCCCTGGTTCATATCCAGTGCAAGGAATCGAAGAGTGGCCTTGGGTCCCCCCATCTCCACCTGGAAGTCCCGCTCCTTCGCCTCCAGCGAGTGACATCGACGAGGACGAGACTGATTAAATAAAAAAGGCGAGCACTCACTACTTTTGCTCACCTGTGGCTATTGCCACACCCAGTCTTTGAACTCAACCGGCTCAGCAGTCAGAATGTCACAGCAGACATCAGAGGCATTTCCCAGCATGAGTGTCAGCGCAGAGCAGCTACACCACACACTGTTCTCTCCCATGACCTTCCCATCGCCCACCGCATACGCTTCCGCTCACCCCATTCCACATCCAGGCACCACCATGCCCTACACAGCGGTGCCCCGCCCTTATACTATGCCGGATGGCACCCCCGCACAAGCTGTATGGAACGGCGTCAATTGGGTATTGCCCCAATCAGCGCCCCTCGCTGGGGGAGTATCACCAGTGCCGTTCACACTGGGAACCCATCACCCCGTAGGCGCATATCCCACACCGTTCCAACAACAGCTACAGCAGCAGCAGCAGTGAGTGGCTCGCGTACCAGCAGCAGCAACAGCAGTGGCTTCAGCAGCAGCCACTGGAACCGATGCAGCAGCAGTTACAGCAGCAGCAGTTACAACAGCAGCAGTTACAACAACAACAGCAGCAGCAGCAGCAGCAACAGCAGCCGCAGCCGCCACAACAGCCGCAGCATCGACCACAGCAGCCCCATCAGCTGGCACCAGCCACCTCCGCGCTTCATGACTCAGGCGCGGATCTCTCATCGCTGCAGCACTTCATCAGCATCGGCGCCGCGGCCCTGCCGGACCCTTTGCAGGTACCCCTTGACAGCGGAGTTCAGCAGAACGTCTTGGGCGGTACCCAGCTCTTGGTGCGTCACCTTCCCGCGGTGGCGACAACCTCAGAGCAGGGGAGAAGTCCTCTCCGGAGGCCTTTCGGCCAGTTTTCGAGAAAACATTTGTTTTTTCTTGTTTTGACATCTTTTTGCATACTTAAGGGTCAAAATTCTTTCGGCCAATCTTCGGCCAAACCCTCTTTTTGGGAGACTCTCTCGGCCAGGGGCCGGTCAATCGCGACAGGACTTCTCCCCTGCCTCAGAGACTCGCCGGCGTCGGCGTTCCCGAAGGGCATCTTCGGGCCCTGCGACACATGGCAAACATCTTCCAGGCCCAAGCCACGCACCTGATCACTATGACCCCGACTCCGGTACGGACATCAGCCGCACCAGCACGGGGACCAGAGGCAGCCGAAGCACGCAGGCACGGGCTGAGCGCAGGCGGAGGGCCGCCCACGCACAGGTCCGGCTCCGACTCGGACGCGAGCAGCCGAAGTGAACACATTCGCAGAGAAGTCCTGGCGGCAGTACAGGCCCTGGACATCTCCGCGGTGCTCTCGAGAGGACTCGCGCTGCCTGGCGCGACGGCATCGGCAGGAGCCTCCCCACCAGGCGCCCCTCAGGGCAGCGCACAGGGCCTGCCGGCGGACCATCTACACGAGGCAGACGCCGCCGCCAGCGTAACCCCTCCAGTGCCTCAGACCGCCGCTGAGACCGCTCCCGCCGAACCTCCCACTCAGGGCCGGCCAAATTCCCATAACATGATGGTGGCCCGCCGGCGGCAGTCGATGGAGACGGTGGTGCACGGCGGTGGCAACCCCGACTCAGAGCCCAGAGACTCCAGTAGAAGCGACTCGCCACCAGGCCCCCCTAGTGATCCACCTCAGGATCCCCCTGACGATCCCGCACCAGAGCCCTCCTACCCTCAGTACCCAGAGGTCAGAGCCCTCTTCGTCACCCGCGATGGTGGGTCATTGTGGGTGCACCAGTCAGCTGGGGTGCGAGGCGCGGCAACCGTCTCCCTACCATGGGACGAACGCCGCCGGGCTGGGGTGCAGGGCGACGCCATCTTGTTCAGGATCATGCACCTGCTGGGAGCGCCGCTGACTGCATATGCGCGCATGGGAGGCCGGCTACACCATGCACCCCTACCCCTTACCAACCCTCGTGTGGAGACCTGGGTCCTCATGGTCGACCGCGAGGTCATGGATATGGCAATGGGGGACCCAGCCGCGGCCAATGTGCGGTCTACCAGCATGGGGCAGCCAGTGTGGGAGTGGATCCCTGCTATTGCGCGGGAGTCGGAGATGCAGAACTTCGATCAGGACGGGCTCGCCGCGTGGTCGGAGGTCAGCAACTCCGATTGGTACCGGAGCATGAGCGTGGTGGCCGCACAACCATCCACACCCCTGCCCTTCCATACACCTCTTCCCCTCCCCGCACCACCATCAGCCCCTACATTACCGCCCACTCCGACCGCAGTCCCCACAAATCCCGCGCCTGCGCCTCCGCCCGCGCATGCCCCGGGACCACCACCTCCAGCCCGTTTCCCCCACTCCGCCGCCGCAAACCCCGTTCACTCTGCCGTTGCCGCGAACCCCGTTCACTCTGCCGCCGCTGCGAACCCCGTGCTTTCTCCCAGCGCCACCCCCTTTGTTCCAGGCATCGTCCGTCTGCCGCAGGGCACTAACCTGCGAGCATCCCCAGGGTAGGCAATTTAATTTAGATTATTTCTCTCTGATTTTAGATTAACCCATTTTTCATGTTGATTTTAGATTAAGTTTTTTTTATGCCATCTGGCTATTACCGGTGCATGCATCCATGACGCTGTACTGTACCTGTTGAGCTATCGCTATGCCATGCGAAATATTACACTGAAGAGTTGTCTGGCCGTGATGTCCATATGTCCGAATGGAACCAAAAACCGTCCGATTTTAATCGAACGGTTTTTGGTTCCATTCGGAAAGATTCACGGCCGTGAATCTAAAAGTCACGGCCGTGAAGAACGACTCTTTACGCATAATGACTTTTATTATTTGCCATCTTTGCCACAATAGACACTCACGGCGTGTTCTGCTTGAAAAAAAGTAAGTAACTTGAAAGGCTTCAAGTTACTGAAAGATATGTATCTTGGCAGTATGTGTGCCAAGTTTCGTGCTCTAGGACGCACGGGAAGCCCTCGGCTGTTTGGCATCTTTGGGTTTGGGTGTCACGTTCGAACCCAAACCCAAAAACATCTGCCTTAGAAATAAATTGCGCGTTTCGCGCACAAGTAACTTGAAGCCTTGAGCTTCAAGTAACTCAAAGATATGTATCTTGGCAGTATGTGTACCAAGTTTCGTGCTCTAGGACGCACGGGAACCCCTCGGCTGTTTGGCATCTTTGGGTTTGGGTATCGCGTTCGAACCCAAACCCAAAACATCTGCCTTAGAAATAAATTGCGCGCTTCGCGCACAAGTAACTTGAAGCCTTGAGCTTCTGGTAACTTAAATATATGTACCATGGTAGTATTCGTGCCAAGTTTCGTGCGTTAGGACGCACGGGAAGCCCTCGGCTGTTTGGCATCTTTGGGTTTGGGTGTCACGTTCGAACCCAAACCCAAAACATCTGCCTTAGAAATACATTGCGCGTTTCGCGCACAAGTAACTTGAAGCCTTGAGCTTCTGGTAACTTAAATATATGTATCTTGGCAGTATTCGTGCCAAGTTTCGTGCTCTAGGACGCACGGGAAGCCCTCGGCTGTTTGGCATCTTTGGGTTTGGGTGTCACGTTCGAACCCAAACCCAAAACATCTGCCTTAGAAATAGATTGCGCGTTTCGCGCACAAGTAACTTGAAGCCTTGAGCTTCTGGTAACTTAAATATATGTACCATGGTAGTATTCGTGCCAAGTTTCGTGCGTTAGGACGCACGGGAAGCCCTCGGCTGTTTGGCATCTTTGGGTTTGGGTGTCACCTTCGAACCCAAACCCAAAGGCAAAGGCATAGGACAGTTTCGTAGATTCTGTCCCGATGCCTTTGCAACCTCGCTTGCTAACTCATATTACAATGAATATTCAACATTCAAGCGTTGGATACCCCACGCCAACGGGAAGCGCTCGGCTGATTTGTTATTTGGGTATGCGCACCCAAATGACAAAAAACGCATCTTTGAAACTCGTTAGTTTCAAAGATGCGTGGCCGATGCCTTCGTGCTTATGTGTGTTAATCCATATGAAATATTCCATGGAATAAATGTGAATATCCCGCACAAACGGGAAGCGCTCGGCCGTTTTGTAAAATTAGGGTGCACCCAAAATACAAAACGCATCTTTGAAACTCGGAAGTTTCAAAGATGCTTGCCGGTCGCGTGCAGCGGTAAAAGGCAAGTCAAAGGGTTTAGGATATAGAAGAAGTACAGGGGCCTTTTTTAAAAGCAGAACACGCCAGCGAACAAAGCTTTTTGGAGGCTTCCTCATGATGGCTAGCGGGAACTAGTGCGTTTGACCTGTGTGCACATGATTTGAACAGGAGTCGTGAAAAGGACCACCGGGCATGGGCATAGCCGGATGACATAAAGAAAACTTAATCTAAAATCAACATGAAAAAGAGTTAATCTAAAATCAGCAATAAATAATCTAAATTAAATATTTTTCCCATCCGCAGACGAGGTCCGCCTGGAGCACAAGACCAAAGAGATGGTGCTAAAGCTGGTCAAGAGCGTCACCAGGTTCCCCCGCTCCGCGTCCGACACAAAATCGGCCGACAAGGAGGGCCTCCTGACGCAGTTGGAGCACTACTCCAACATGGTGCGGAAGGTATTCCAGGAGGCCATCGTGATCGAAGCACTGACCACTCCCAGTTGTACGCCGTCAGTATCAGCGTACCAGGCGAGTGTGTCAAGTCTTCTTTGGAGCTTCAAGGAGTACACTCTTCAAGACCAGCAGAGAAAGTTCTTGGAGCGCGCGGCGGGGACCTTTGGGTCCGAGCAAGCCTGGCACCAACGCTACGGGGAGCTGGACGTGTTCTTCAACGATCTGGCGGTGTGCTCCCCGACGCAGGCCTACCTGGAGAACGCACATGGCGAGGCCATTGCCCTGAAGCAGGCGATGAACGAGACCGCGGCGGAGTATTTCTCGCGACTGGAGACCCGCATGGCCTCCGTCAACTTCCTGGCCGGCAGAGTCCCCAATTGCGTGGAGATGACCAACCTGTCGATGCTCTCTACGTACCGCCGAGGGCTGAAATATGCACCCAAGGTGATGCGGCGCCTGAGAGCCATCCACTTGGATGTCTCCAAACCAGAAGAGTGGGAGAGGAAGGCCGTCGCTGACGACATCCCAGGCACCCACAACGCCTTGTTGAAGATTCGGGAAGTTGCTGAGGAGGTGGAGAGTGACATTGACACGGAGGCGGCTCAGAGGCGCTCTCAAGACCGTCCTCCCCGTGCTGTTTCCTTCGCTAACCCACCACCTCGCACCCCCTTCTACAGGCGTACCCCCTCTTCGAGCCGCCCGGCTCTTGCCATGCTGGAGAATGGGCCTGCCACCACCGTCGCCGCGGCAGTGACCCCTTTGCCACCACCACCTGGCCTCTCCCGCCCCGACGCTCCGAAAGTCCGCCGGTGCTTCGCCTGCGGCTCTGCGGAGCACATCGTCCGTAACTGTACGGACGAGGCTAAACTCAAGGAGTGGAGGGCCAATGCACCCGCTCGACTGGCGAACTCCCCTGGGTTTGTAGCCGCCGTCGTTTGGGCCATCGAGCAGCAGGAGGACATCTCCTCGGTGGATGGCGTCCCAGAGGAGTTCTCCGAGGAGGTCTTGGCTCTTGCTACCTGTGAGGACGAGCAGAGCTACCAGACCCTGGCGGCCCTTGCGGGCATCGAGCTTGTGGAGGGTGACGGCCTTCCCCCGGTGGAGAGCGATGAATGACTGGCCGGCGGCCAGCCCCAGACCCTGCCCTTCGAGGAAGTGAGGTCTTGCCCTGATGATCAGACCCTCTCCGCCCTGGAGAAGCGGTCAGAACCAGTGGAACCCCGACGCGCCCGAGGACGCAGAGACCCTTGGGGCCAACGTCCCCATCCCAAGAGCGTGGCCTTCACCTCTGGGACCCGCTTGCGACGCACCTACCGCTCAGCTGGTGCCCCATCGCCGCCGAGGGATGACTTGTTCAGCCACCCTCTTGCAGGAAGCACCCCCTTCGATGAGCCGTCACTACCTCTTGATGACGGCCCTGCTTATACACAAGCGAGGATCGAGGGTCGGAGGGGACGGCGAGTCCCCCGGCACAGACCCCCCATTATGGGCAGCAACCGCGGAGAGCCCCGCGATCTTCGCCCCCGACCGCGTGTTGTCCTACCACTGCCCATCTATCAGTCCAACCTCGCAGACCCACGGAAAAGGCTAACTGCGTGGCACTGGAAGAGAGATCTGTACTCCCTCCCCCTCGAGGTCGCCATGCAAAAGGTCCGCAGAGCTCTGCGCAAATCCCCAGAGGCTGCCAAGGACCTGGTGGATAAGATGTCGGAGCGCGCCCGCAGCCGCATACACTCTGGGAGTCGATCGCCAAAGGAGCGCGTGAACCGCGCCAACCAGCTGGCAGAGAGGATACGCATTGCCCGCGAACCTCAAGATCGCAAGGAGGGCCATCAGCGCATAGCATTGTGGCACCTTCTCTCACACGACGGTCACCAGCAAGTCCCCGAACCCTCTAACGCCAGCTCCCACGACCTCTACGCGGCTTGGAGAGAGCTGTCGCCCGCCGAGCAGCAAAAGGCAATCGCCACTTCGAGCCCAGACTCTTCTCCAGGTAGCAGGCTGTGGGAAAAGGAGGGCGCACGAAGAGCAGCAGCGAGATCTTCGACATCCCTCTGCACCCTGGACACTGAAGTGGGCACGATACCTGGGACAGCGGGAGATGTGGGTCTACCTGGCGCCTGGTGCAGTCTGCACGCAGTACACCAGTACAAGATGAGGAAGCTGGGTCCCAGCCCCTTGGGAGCATCCCCTCCATCATCCTCGCTGGCCGAGCCCACAACAGAGACTACATCTTCGCACCATGATAACGCGCCGGCCACTCCGGGAGGAAACCCCGAAGGTTCATCCTACTGCTCAGAGGTAGAGGAGACCTCCACACCCAGTTCGCTTTGCTTCACCCAACAGATGACCACCGTCAGAACGCATGAAGCAGATGAAGCGCCGCCCTGTCTCGACAGCCACCCCATCGCTGAAGACCCTGAGGTGATGGAAAAGGAGTCCTCGGTCAATTCGCTCTGCTTCACCCAGCAGATGGCAGCAGCTGAGACCCCTGAGGCGAGAACTGACCACCAGAGCTCCCACCAACTCGCCCACAACTCCCCTACTGGCAGCCCTCAGCATGACGAGGATCCCCTCACCCATGGCAGTCTCATCAATAGTGTCGCTACCCATGCGAGCCCCACAACAAGCGGCACTACCCACGTGAGCCCCACAGTGAGCGGCACTACCCATGTAAGCCCTACCACCAGTGGCACTACTCATGTGAGCCCTACTACCAGTGACACCACCCATGTGAGCCCTACCACCAGCGACACCACTCATGTCAGCCCCACCTCGAGCGAATGCACCTCAGCGGGCACCCTGCTGACGGCGAGTGTAGACAACCTCGTCAGTCATCCGACTGAAGATGTTGATTTGCTGGATGAGGAGTTCTACGCCGCGTGTAGGCAAACGTTGGAAGAATGCCGCGAGGCCTCGGACAACCTCCTCCCCAACCTCAAGTGCAAAAGCATACGCACAGATGGGGAGTTCAGTGGAAGACCGACATCGAGGGTACCCTCGCAGCGGCACATGACGAAGAAGGACCGCTACTGCTGGTATTCTATGCAACCCTCAGAGGGCACACGGTCAAGGTGCTGATCGACTCGGGGGCCTCTGACAACTTCATCTCGGAGCAGAGCGCTACTAAGCGATGTGGCCTCACGACACGAGCCGGCTCCGAGATGCGAGTCACCCTGGCGGATGGATCTGTGAAGATCACTGGCGCCACCGCGTACGCCAAGTTTAACACGCACACCACCACGGGCACCTATACGGAGAACGCCCTTGCCCTCCGGATCCTACCACTGGGCATACAGGTGGATGTTATCCTTGGCGGAAGGTGGCTGCGCAGTCACTCTCCTGTCACTCTGGGCTATGAAGGGAATGGCTCCGTCTCCTTCCTCAGGAAGTCCCGCAGTGGTAAGATTGGGGATCGCGTCACCATCACAGGCTGTTCTCCTGGGAAAGCATCTGGGGACAGGTCTCCGAAGGGCACGGCCTGCGCGGGATTGGTGGATGAGGTGTTCCTAACCCCTGCCCAGCTGAAGAAGTACCTGGTGTACGCGGAGACGCAGAAGCTACGCGGCAATGACGACCCGGAGATACAGCCCGCCTGGCTCATGGTGGCCGAGAAGTCCCCCGACGATACTGCTTCTGCCTTTGCAGCCACGGCTATCGACTCTGAGAACGCCGAACCCGCTGCGGATACTGAAGATGCAGAAGTGAGCCCTGAGTGGACCCTCAAGTTTCAGGACTTCTGGGGTGAGGAGTACAAAAAGGAGATGACGACTGCCCTACCGAACATCGATGGACTCAGACATGACCCCAAGATGAAGCCAACATTAACCTGGACCCTGAGCTGAGCAAGAAGGGGCCTCCCTGCCAGCGCATCTACAAGAAGTCTGCAGAGGAACTCCGCCAACTTCGAGAACGCGTGGAGACTCTGATGTCCAAGGGCTACATCCGACCTCTTCCAGCCCTTATGCAGCTCCCTGTCTGATGGTCCCCAAACCGGGGAACCCCAAGGAGCTGCGACTGGTGATCGATTACCGGCTCCTCAACCGCCAGACAGTTAAGGACAAGTATCCTCTCCCAGACATCCAGATGATGTTCGACGAGATGCAGGGTGCGAAGTTCTTCTCTTCGTTCGACGCGGTGGATGGCTTCTGGCAAGTACCGATGGCACCAGGAGATGTCGAGAAGACCGCCTTCACCACCCAGATGGGGTCATATGAGTGGTTGGTCATGCCGCAGGGGCTGCAGAATTCACCATCTCAGTACCAGCGACGGATGCAGCGGGCCTTGGGCCATCTCCCATTTGTCCGGATCTTCATCGATGATGTGGTCGTCTTCAGCAACACCGCTGCAGAGCACTACGAGCACGTCAAGCAACTGCTCCTGACATGCAGGGAGAAGGGCGTCTTCCTCAAGAGGTCCAAGTGCCAACTGTTGAAGAAATCCTTGCGGTTCCTTGGCCACTGTATCTCCGCAGATGGCTGCAGACCCCAACACGACAAGGTGGCTGCAGTGAGGGACTGGCCCGAGCTGGAAACGGTTACCCACGTCAGGCAGTTCTTGGGCCTGGCGGGGTATTACCGCAGGTTCATCCACTGCTTCTCCGAGATCGCTCAGCCCCTCACCCGGTTGACCAAGTCGGACGTACCCTGGGAGTGGGGTCCCATGCAGCAGTGGGCCTTCGAGGAGCTGAAGAAGGCCCTCACCTCAGCGCCAGTGCTCGCCTTGCCCAACATTAAGGGTGCCGCAGACGGCACAGCACCTTTCGTGGTGCAGACGGATGCTAGCGGCATCGCTCTTGGGGAGTACTGATGCAAGACAATGGAGATGGTCTTGGGCTGCGCGTGATAGCATACGAGAGCCGCCAGTTCTCAGCCGCCGAGCAGAATTATCACACCGGCGAGCGTGAGCTAGGTGCTCTACACCACTGTACCACGCTACCACCGTTACCTGGCGGCATTACCTCATCTTCACCAACTTCCGCATCCAGGGTGATCACCGCCCCCTTGAATGGCTGATGGAACCTGGCAGGGAGCTTAGCCGCAGACAGGCACGCTGGTACATGGATCTGGTGGAGGTGGGAGTCCCGAGAATTAAGGCTGGCATTTTACCGGGTAAAGGATTTTCGGCCTTGGTAATACCGGTAAAATTACCGGTAATACTTTATCGGGTAATACCGTGGTAATACCGACGTGCGACTGACCCTCAAAACCTTGCCCACGAGGCCATTCTCTCTACACACACTTTTGCGCACTGCCCCCACGAGGTCATTCTCTCTACACACACTTTTGCGCACTGCCCCCACGAGGTCATACTCTCTCCACACACTTTTGCGCACTGCCCTAAATGTCCGATTCCGACATTTTTAAATGGGTATGGCACCGCCACGCAGGCCCGTCAACGAAAATGTTGAGTAAAGTTTCGATGAGACGAATTCACGGAACCACTACCCATGGATGGCGGCTGGTAACCTGGTATGGTAGTCACGGATTCATGGTAACACAGGGGTAAAATGGGGTAAAATCGTGATTCCAGGTGGTAATACCAATGGTAATACCAAAATGGTATTACCAATGGTAAAGGATTTTGGGAATTTGGCACTTTACCACACTAGAGCATGGTAAAGGATTATGGGTCTTGGTATTACCGGTAAAATTACCGGGTAATACCGGTAAAGGTATTACCAGTGGTAAAACCAGTGCCAGCCTTACCGAGAATGGAGTACATCAAAGGAGCGCTGCTGCTGGCACCGGACGCCCTGTCCAGAAGACCCGACTTCAAAGACAAGGACGTGCGTGAGGGGTTGAAGGAGGCAGGGGTGATCGACCCCACCTCAGATCTACCGAAAGACCCCCTGGCAACGCTGGAGTCTGAATACTTCTCCAGCTCACCACCCGCAGCTCATCCCCACTGGGCCCAGACTGTTGACTGTTGGCTCTCAGCAGTGGAGACCCTCTCCGTGGCGGAACAGGCCATGGACATGGGGGAGACCATCGCTCTCGTTAACCCGAAGCTCTATAAGGGAATGAAGGAGGATCACCTCGACTTCGACATGCCTGACTGGCCTGCAGCTGATAGCGCGAAGCCGGTAGAAGCTCCACACAAACCCCCTGATAGAGCTCCACCCCAGATAAGGATAACGAGGAGTATGTCACGCGCTGGGAAGGCCTCTACGACCCCAGCGCCTCCGCAGTTGGCGTCACCGAAGACGCGAACGCCTACGTCACGAGCTGACGCATCGGAGGCGCCCACTGAGAAGGTGCCAACGAGCTCACCAACCCCGCAGCAGGCGCCCCAACAGTCAACTCCATCCCCGGTCCTTCACCCACAGAAACGGCAGGCTCCCCCAGAGGACTCACAGAATTGGCGTGTCCGAGCAGAGTACTCCTCGAAGTACGCCGAGAAATTTGGACCCTTCGATGTGGACGCCTGTTGTGACTTTGGCGGCCGCAACAGACAGGCGGATAGATTCTGGACAGACTGCCTTTCAGAGAAATGGAGGGGCCTTCGGGTTTGGTGTAACCCTCCATACAACTCCAAGTGCATTACTGTGGAGGCGATCTTGAACAAGTATATCGCAGAATGGAAGGCAGACCCAGAGAACACCTCAGCAGTCTTCGTTCTACCAGATCACCAGTCCAAGCTCCCCGCGTGGCGCAAACTTTTCAGAAAGGCCAATATGCAGATTGTGGAGGTCATCCCTACTCACGATGACAAGGGCGAGCCCAACCAGTTCTTCGAGAACCCAGATGGGAGAGCCTTCGACCTTCGCTGGCCTGTTCTGATAGTACACGCCCCTCCCGCCAAACCACAACCAGCACGCGTGAGGCATCCGCGAACAGCCCCCGCTGTGATAAGGACAGGTGAGGCGGCAGACTTCAGAGACGCAGCCTCCCAGCAGTCGGACTCAAAGTTCCTGCGCGCATTGAAAGCGGAGTACACCCGAGAGGGGACACTTCGTTCACTAAGAGAGAAGGTGAAGGCGGCACCACACCAATGCCTACAGGACTTCAGGCTAGTGGGTGAAGTGGTTTGGAGGACCGCAGCAGGGAGATACCAGTTGGTGCTGGGGGAGGACTCTCCACTTCGAGAAGTAGTGATTCGCCATGCTCATGAGTCATTGTCCTCAGGTCACACTGGGCGAGACAAGACTCTGGAGAGAGTGCTGCGACGCTTCTATTGGCGTGGTGCCGCGGAAGATGTGGGCACCTGGGTTGCATCCTGCGCAGTGTGCCAATCAGTGAGGCCGCGGGGAACTTACCCGGATGGGTTGCTGAACCCTCACAGCATCCCGAACAGGCCATGGCAGGATGTCGCGGTGGACTTCGTCACCGGCCTGCCGGTATCAGAGAGAGGCAATGACGCTTTCGTGGCCTTCACCTGCAAGCTGACGAAGATGGTCCACGTTGTGCCGATGAACTTCGGCGACAGCTCCGCAGCTGTGGTGGCCAGAATCTACTTTGACTCGGTGTGGCGCTTACATGGCGCGCCTATGAAGATTGTCTCTGATCGTGACCCACGGTTTCAAGATGCTTTCTGGCAGGAACTCATGAGACTGATGGGTGTGAAAGTGGCTCGTACCACGCCGTACAACCCTCGGTCTGACGGCCAAGCGGAACACAGCAACAGGGTTATTGAGGACATGCTCAGGTCCTTTGTAGACGCCAATGTGGAGGACTGGGATCTGTTCACCACTAACGTGGAGTTCGCGATCAATGACTCCAGGAGTGAATCTACTGGCTTCACGCCATTTGAACTGGTGTTCGGGTTCTCGCCGCTGTCGCAGTTGGACCTTTTCCTGGAAGCCGCACAGTCCACCGCTGGACGACGAACTGGGGGAGTAGGCACCGCACACGAAGTGGCTGTGAAATTTTCGTCGCAGCTGCGGGACGCCAGACAGCGGTTAGAGCTGGCTCAACAGCGACAGCGCGAACAGTTTGATCGCAGACACGGGCAGCGGGAGTATGCTGTTGGAGATCTGGTCTGGATAGAGGCGAAACACCTTACGGAGAAGGTGATGGATCGCTCCATCTGTAGGAAACTGACCAAGCGCTGGCATGGACCAGTTCCTGTGACCGAACGCTTCTTCAGCGATGTACAGATGACCATGCCAGAGGCCGACAGAGGAGCTCCAGTAGCCTACCGCCTACGCCTCCCTCCTCACTGGCGGATTCACGACGTGTTCGCTCAACATCGCCTCAAACCGTACACCAGCGGTCAAGATGCTTTTGCCGCACGCGATCACCTAGCAGTACCTGAAGAGGTGGTAGTGGACGGTCAGAAGGAAGCACACGTTGAGCGCATTCTTGCACGTCGAGTGCGGTCTGTTCGAGGAAAGGAGGTGGAAGAGTGGAAGGTTCGCTGGACTGGCTACTCCAAAGCTCACGACCAATGGAGGACGCGTGACAAACTTGAACGCGGAAGTCCGCTTCAACAACTTCATGAATTCGAGCACGCGAGACTGCACATGGAAGCGCAAGTCCGCGACGAAGCCACTCGGCGACGCGAGCAGCGTGGCCGTCACTCCGCTCAAGCCGGAATGACACTGGCCCACCTCATCACTAATCCCTGCGATGAACTGGACCAGCTCGAACAGATGGAAGATGATATCCCCCTGCCGTGGGAACGCCAGGAGCGCGTGGAAGATGGGTCGTTGGCACTGGTGACAGAGCTGCTGGCGATACAGGCAAAAACAACCCGCACGCCCAGGATTCTCGTACTTTTCAGCGGTACTGGCTCAGTAGAGAGGGAATTCCTAAATTGCTTCCCCTCCGCTTCAGTAGTGACCCTCGACTCCGGACATATCTGGCAACCCACTCATGTGTGTGACATCCTGCAATGGGACTACAAACAATACCCGCCTGGATTCTTCGATGTTGTTTGGGCAAGTCCCCCCTGCAGGCAGTACAGTCAAGCGCGCACCACTGGTGGACCCCCTGACCTTCCCCAGGCTGACAAAATCGTACGACGAGCATTGCAGATCATTGACTACCTGGAGCCAAAACATTGGTTCATGGAAAACCCCAGAGGTCGCTTCCCTAACGCGCTACGGCTTCGCCCTATGATGCGCCAGCTTCCCCCACCGCTGGTGTGTACCTACTGCATGTACGGTACGCAGTACATGAAACCCACCTGCATATGGACGAACTCAGCACCACCCTCGCCCCTGCTACGCTGTACTACTTCAACACCGTGTGCGTGCAGATGGGCAACCGGTGCTCATCCAGAGACTGCTCAGCTTGGACCTCACCCGCAGCAGACTGGAGCAGGTCGATCTGCGAGTGTATATCCCGTGCCAGCACTTCTGCTACGACAACTTTTCCGACATTTACGCCTCCGCGACACTGAAGACCCGCTTTAGATTCCAAGTGGCACCCTTCTTCTTGAAAGTGGTGCCCTGGTAGCGGCAGGCAAACTATGCTCGAAGAGGGACCAGAGAACCTAAGAACTGGAAACAGCAAGGAACCAGAAAACCTAAGAACTGGAACTTAGATGGGTACCTTAGCGGAGTGATCCCAGGAGGTAGACCACTCCTAAGGGGGGGAGAGTTGTGCCCGGAGGCACAGCGTGAGCCGATATGCCTATGCGTCCGTATGTGTGTCATCGGGGGTAATCTGGGATTGGCACGATGACAGTGAAATTGGGCTTGAAATCACGATGAGAATGAATACCAGATGTCCGGGGTATGACAGTATGACACTATGACACTATGACAGTATGCCACTATAGTAGTATGACAGTACTGTGGGGGGTGTCATCGTGGAACTCAGTCAGACCCTCGAAGAATGGCCAGATTCGCATCGGGGTTGAAAAGACAATGAAATCGAATATCAGATATTAAGGTTATGACAGTATGACAGTATGACGCTATGACAGTATGACAGTATGACAGTACAGTAGTATGACAGTACAGTAGTATGACAGTACTGTGGGGCAGTCATCGTGTCAGCCTGTCGGCATAACATCTGAATCGAGAATGACGAATCGGAATTAGAAATGAGATCGGATCGGGAACTGAACGTTGAGCCGAAGTGTGACATCGGCTCTCGAGTGGTTGACCCTGCAACCTGAGTGACGAGTGAATAAGTAGAGCACTTGAGAAGTGTTTAGCCTTCAGAACTCGGAACCGAATTATCGTTTGTACCTCAATCTGGCCCTGATCCAGTATATTATAAAAATCCGAATTGTGTACCTTTGCACGTTCAATCAAAAACATATCTCCGAGCATCTGTCGTCGTGCCCCTGGCACAGCGGTAGTGTATCGGTCTCGTTGAGCACCACGTGCTGCCAAGTCAGAACCTACCAGTTGTAAATATACTGTAATATATAACACGCATTGTACAGATAATACTAACTTACCTGGAGTTCCAAAGGGGTTCCGAAGGCTTGGATGCGCCTTGGAATCCGTCAAACGCAAGTTCCGAAGCGGTTCCAAACCATTGGACTAAGCCTGGACCCCATAAGATATCACTTCCATAATCGTTCCAAAGGCTTGGACGGTCTTGAACTGCACGTAGCAAGAATGATCGGTCCAGAGAATTATCAGTCTATATATCAAGCATTTGCTCATAGCGTTCCGCTCTCAGATCGGGAAGTTCCAAGGGCTTGGAATTTCGGAACACGCTCCCGTGTTGCCCAGAGACTGGGCCTATGGGGTTCCAAGGGCTTGGAATCTTTTGAAACCCACGCTCGTGCTGCGCAGAGACCGGTCCTATGGGGTTCCAAGCCGTGGAGCCTCCGGGCTCGAGCTTCATTCCTCGTACTAACAAGGTCCAAGGGCTTGGAATCTTTTGAAACCCACGCCCGTGCTGCGCAGAGACCGATCCTATGGGGTTCCAAGCCGTTGAGCCTCCGGGTTTGAGCTTCATTCCTCGTACTAACAAGGTCCAAGGGCTTGGAATCTTTTGAAACCCTCGCACGTGCTGCGCTGAGACCGGTCCAATGGGGTTCCAAGCCGTTGAGCCTCCGGGTTCGAGCTTCATTACTCGTACTAGCAAGTTCCAAAGGCTTGGAATCTTTTGAAACCACGCCCGTGCTGCGCGGAGACCGGTCCAATGGGGTTCCAAGCCGTTGAACCTCCGATTTCAGACTGCCGACCTCAGACTGGAAAGTTCCAAAGGCTTGGAATTGTCCAAAATGAATTCCAAACCGTTGGAACCGCCTTGGACCGACGACTTCGGTCATACGTAATCCGAGGACATAGGTCCAACGGCTTGGAATCGACCAGGACCCATTGGACTAACAAATTTCGGTCCAGCCCCTTGGAACCCCGTAGGACCGTCGGCTTGGAACCCCATAGGACTCCTAGGGAAAAACCCAAAGCTTCACCTTGCAATTCCTGGCGGTTTCCAAAGGCTTGGAATTTTACCAAATATTTTCAGGACGGTTCCGGGCGCCCGGAATGGTGCCGTCCAAGCCTTTGGAATAATCCCTATTTTGTAGGGCATGCAGCGGTTGTATCTCATTGATAGCGTGTCTGCGAGACATGTGCACCTCACATGCTGAACACCCGTTGCACGCATGCTGCACAGGTTCAGTACCACATTCCTGCAGCATGTCCGCAACACAGGAGGTAGGGGTCACTTCAACGTGTCTGCAGCGTGCCTATAGCGGTGTGCTGCAGACATATATGTGTTGCAGCCATACTACATACATGTTGCAGCTTGTCTTGCAACACATTGTTATGCGTGTGTGGTACACCCGTGGTACGTCTGCAGCACGTTTGCAACGGTGTGCTTCAGTGTGCTAGAAACGTAGGGCAATTGAGGAGGACTTTTTACAGCAGAATGATTACGATGTTGGCGATATTTCTTTGGTGGAGCCCTTCGCAGAGCCCAATGTAGAGGAGATTGCAAACGAAGATTTTCCGGAAGCAGAATTCGTTGAAGGAGAAGAATACTCATGGGAGTGCCAACTTTCTCTCCCCATAAGGGGGGAACAGTGGTGCCCGGTAGCCCCTCATTTGTGTCGCACGGGGTATTTTATTTGTCGTGTCGCAAAAGATTCGTTTATATTAACGACGCTTCGCAGCTTTTTCAGAAATATGCTGTTTTTCATTTCGTTTCCCTTAAAGGAGCGAAACAGGTTTCCTGGAAAAAAGTGACATCAACAGGCCACACCGCAGGAGCTGTCCCTCAAAAATTATGCCGTTGGAAATTTTTCGAAAATTTTCTGCCCATGTCAGCAGTCCTACCCCGGATTGTGTCGAGCGCTCGCGCTTTACCGGCCAATCATGATACGATAGCATCTCAGCAGTCCTACCCCGGATTGTTTCGACCGTTCGGTCGTAACCGACAACGAGAGAAACGTTTAACAATTCAAAATTATACCACGAAGATATATATACTGTTTTCCATCCATGCCAGCAGTCCTACCATGAATGTGTCGAGCGCTCGCGTTATACCGACCAATCATGATACGATAGCATCTCAGCAGTCCTACCTTGGATTGTTTCGACCGTTCGGTCGTAACCGACAACGAGAGACACGGGTAACAATTCCATATTTTACCCCGAAGATATGCGGAATTTACAATTATGAATTTGTCGCAAAACTGCTCTAATAACAGGTTTACCGATCTCGGCAGTCCTACCTTGGATTGTTTCGACCGTTCGGTCGTAACCGACAACGAGAGATACGGGTAACAATTCCATATTTTACCCCGAAGATATGCGGAATTTACAATTATTTACGCATCTCGTCATTCAAGATCATCTCACCACTCCTATCGGCGGCGCGGCCCGGACAAAAATGGATATGGTATGATCCTGGTCGGCAACGTTTTCATATTTCTCCAAGCTCTTATCTTGCGCCTACCTGCTCGCTGTCTCAGCGCGGGGCTTGTGTTTTTGTTTGATTAATGATTTTTGCGCGCTACTTTTCTTTAGCCATATTTCATATCGACCATGTTTTCGTGTGCATGCGTGGAACCCGGCGGGGGGGCGTTCCTGCGATGTTCTCACATGAGCCGCATCCCACCAGCAGCCCATCCTGCGATACATGGATGATTGGAGGCCGTCGGGCGTCTTTGCATCCCGCCTGACGGTTTGGGTTCAATTTTCAACAGGAATTCTTCCTTCCTGAGCAGCGCTCTGTTTTTTTTGCAGGTTTATGCTGTGCCTTTTCTGAAGGCGCCAGCAACGGCCATAGTGTATAATTCATGCTGTGCCTTTTCTGAAGCCGCCAGCAACGTTCCTGGCGGCATCTTTCCCTCTGGCCCTACTAAGCTGAAGGGGTGCTTGGAGACCGGCGGGATTCTCCGACGGGTTGGGTTCGATTCCCAACGTCTTTACTAACCAGCGTTTCGTTTTTTGCAGGTTTTGTTTTCTACGCCGAGCATCTTTTTATGCCGCCAGCAGAGTGCTCGCGGCATCCTGTGACTTCCAGCTCTGTTTAGGTTTCGCCGATTATTGATGTTCAGAATTTTAGATTTTCCACCCACTGTTCCGCTGCTGTTTTCAAAACGTCTATTTTGTACGTAGACGCCCACCCGAGGGTGAAATGCGGACAGCAGTTGGCTGTCGGTATTGGGTTCGATCCCCAACGTCCTGACTGATTCGCTGTTCGTGTGCTGCAGGAAACGTTTTGGTTCTGAAGATTTTGGAACGTGCGCTGTGCTCTAGTTTCCTAGTTTAGATTTTCATATCGCCCTCGGGTAGTTGAATCCTTGTATTAGAAACTAGCAGCCTAGTAGTAATAAGTATTTATGCTAATATTTTTTAAGAGAGTAATCGGTTTTTCTCTTAGTATCTTTATCCATCTGAAATGCTTGCTTGCTTGCTACTCATGTATGCCTCGTGCTATATGAATGTCCCCAAGTGATAGTATAATACACCTGTGTTTTATGTAATATTCGCGGTACTACTCGTTCAGTAATTTTGTTTTTCAAGTCATAATCGCGGTACTGTTCGTTTGTGTTCCCCCTAGCTTAATTTCATTTTCGGAAATTTTCTGTGAATTTTCACGACAAAAATGAGCGTGGTACTCATGATTGTCGCACCTGCGACAGATATGAGCCCCCGGCTCATTTTTGTCGCACGGTATAATTCCAGTTTGTCTTGCGACACGACAAATAAAATACCCGGTGCGACAAATTTGAAGTGCTACCGTGGTGCCCCCTGTGTCACCCCTCGCCTGGTAGGATGTCACTTGCAGTGCCTGCCTGTTTGCTCCGCGAGTGTGTCACGGTCCTGCCAGCTTAAGTCCGACCATCTTTATTGTTATATATAACTTTAGCCGAGATAGAACCGAACCGAAACCCTACCGCGCTGCATTTCATTTTCAGTGACAAGCATATATATCAACAATATCTGCTTTCACATCAGGTCAGGACCCACCTACGTTCAGTGGTGTTGTTTCTTTCATTCTCCGTCCGCTTCGCGCCCGGCGATTCTATCCGACATCTTTTTTAGTACCGACATCTTCCTAGTACCGACATCTTCCGACATTTTAGCTGCCGACATCGACCTCCTTGCCTTCGCAACGGTCACCCCTCTAGTACCGACATCTTTTAGTACCGACATCTTTCGTGCGTGACCACTCAACTGGACCGACAATACTTTTTGCCCGACATGGCTTCCGCCCGACGTGAAGGAGTTGGCTCCGCACTTCGTGCAGCACGTGCACGTCATGGTGCGTCTCCGTCCCCATCACCGACCGCTTCGCACTCTACACCATCTACGAGTGCTCGACCCCGCCGCATTGTGGGGACTTCGTCCTTGCGTGCGAAACCGACATCAACGATTGAGGCTCCCACAGCTTTCGATTTCTTCAACGACCCCGACGTTTTGGTTACTACGCCTGTGGAGGAGGGCCGCGAGGAGGAATTCCGAGAACAACTTTCTTACGCATTTACGTATGGAAGTGACCTCGTCAGCTTCCTCAAGTCCACTGGTTTCAAGCTCCCCGCTGGGTACACCCTCGACAACGACACCGCCGACGCTGACTTCGCTGCCCTCACCGCTGGACTGGCTCACGTCATGTTCCCGATCTCGTACGCGGAGTCGGCCAAGCTGCTTGACCTGGAGCACGAGCACAACTTCTACCACAGCACTATGAACGAGATCCTGTTCTGCCTCCTGCCTCACCCCCTTCGTGGTACAGTGCTTCCAATTATTGACTTATAAAATAATTAACTATTTAAAAAAATAGCTTTCATCAATAGTATAGATAAGGAAACAATAAATGTTTCATCGCACGGTGGTTGATCCCCAATAAATAAGATTTTTATTAACAAATGCGGACTGAACAGAGGATTGCACCGTCAACAAACAAGTTATTATTGATAAAACTCCAGGTGCGATGCTACTTGCCCGACCAATAAATAGTGTAATTATAAATTAATTGGATACGAACCAAGTGCCCATGCCCTCGACGTGTCAGCACTGTAGCCGTGTCTGCGTGTCTGTAATCACTTCTGTTTCCGCCGTGCGTTTCTTAGGTTTTCACCTTCGTTCGCGTTCTTGGAAATTGTTGTATTACGTAACTTCGTTCAATTCCGTACGCACAGTATGAAAGGCATACTGTTCTTCATATCGCTATGGCTCACCGTAGGGTTCTCATTAGGCGCGGATGTTGGCCCTACTAAAGGCAACTCCTCTGACCACAACAATACTGTTGAGGATAAGCATGTTTTCCCACGACATTCAACATTTTTCAGACATTCGGCATTTGACATTCAGCATTTTTCAGACATAACCCCAAATATCTTCGTCATGAGAAATACTGACCGTATTACTACGTTTGATAGCTCAAAATGTCGGGCTCAGTGTCCTCTATAAGAATATCAGGATTACGGCTCAAATAGATATGCACGGCGTGAGATATGATCAGAATGGTAAATGACCCGTCAGGCGGGCGCACTAGAAAACAACTTCAGTTTCATATGAAACGTGATCGGAATCATGCGTTCGATATGTCAATATGTTCGTATATAATCAAAGTTCAGCTGCGGACCCAGCCCAACAATAAACAAGGTTTTAATGAATAAATGCTAATGCAGATACAAACATGCCAACCAATAAATAAGGTCTAAATTAATAAATGCACTCGCGCATGCAAACATACCCGTCAATAAACAAGTTTGGAATAAATTAATTCTCACAAAGGCACAAATAATCCAAAATTTAAAGACTTATTGACACCAAAAAAAACATATATAGTCAATAATTGGAAGCACTGTAACGCCTTATCCGTTTATCACGAGTGTGCGCGTACCCATCCCGCTGACGGCCGCTACGCACTCCAGCGACTCCGCTACGAGGTCGAGGGCGTGCCCGACGCCGATGGCATGCGTTACTGGACCCAGATGAGGGCCATCACCCTCTCTGAGACCGTGGACCCAGCTCCCCAGCTGGCTACGATTCGACGCCTTTGTGAAGGACACCGCAAGATCAAGCCGACGTACTCCGACTCTGACCGCGTCGCTGACCTGCTCTGGCACATTCTGTCCGAGTCTGCCAAGAAGAGCCCCTACGTCGCCCCACTGTACCTGGTGGTGCTCCGCGAGCCGCGTGCAGGTCATTCGTTCTCTTTTGACCGCCTCGCACTTCGCATCCGGCTCGCATTCCGGGACGAAAGCCCCCTTGCCACACTTTCGTCCCCGCCGAGCCCCGACACTCGGTCTGAGGGTTCTGGCTATCGCCCTAAGACCGCCGCCCAGAAGCCCCAGACCCCTGACCCTCCCGGCCGCCCTACGGCCATGGCGCTCCGCGCGAAGAAGCAGTCCGACACGCCGCTTGATGGAAAGTGGGTGGCCGATTCCCCCACCTCCTTGTACCTTAAGTGGTCCGGCACGGGCTATCCGTGCGCTGTCTGTTTCCGCGTGTGGGGTGTCACAGATGCCCATCCCGACACTCGTGGTGCTTACCAGAATATCCTAGTTCACTAGATATCAGAGGTTCCGAACTGTGTGTGGATAAAACTGTCCCAAGATAAATAAACCCTAAGCTAGATATACTCGGAACGGTCTCGGACGGTCTCGGAGTCTAGCCTACCTGTGACACAGCGTGTGTCACAGCACGAACCTATAGATCAGTCAGCAGTCCAGTATTGGCCTAGGAGTCTGTCATAGGGGCCTGCACCGGGACTCCCGGTCAGGGCTGCCTATACAGATTTCAGCACACCACCCCAGCACTGTGGGTGGTGACTGTCTAGGAGAGTCAGATAATGTAAGATACGTCAGGGCAGGAGCCAGGTTGACAGACCTAACTGCTAATCCAACTGTGCAATTCTGAAACACAAATTGGAAACCCTCTAGCTAGCACAGGTGCAGAAACCTACGGGCATTGTGCACCCGCTAAACATGTGAAAAGCACCGAGCCAGCAAGCCAGAAGATAACTTGTAGATGTCAAAATCAAAACCATAAACCAGAAAATTTGTTGAAGTCACCGGAGTTCCGCACACCACCATGTTGGTGTGCATCCAGAGTGAACAAGAAGTCAATCGACAGCACCAAAGTAGTTAGCGGTGGCCTCACTCAAGTCCGATCCGAAGGGAGGATTCCCGAAAGGACCCCTCTCATGTAGAGCCATACCGTAAAAGAAGGCCATGTCGAAACTCAAATCTGCCTGAGCAAGATCCTGAAAGAGGTCAGGGGGCTCAGGCGGCTCAAGCGGTGGCACATTGTCAGCCAACAAGAAACCCTGAGCCGGGTTCACTGAATCAACAACATCATTCGTAAAGTAAAATGACGGAGTTTCCCAATCGAGATCACCACCAGGCGAAGGCATCCCCGTAGCCGATGCAGAAGCTGGCACAGCAGAAGCCGTGGAAGCCGAAACAGCCACACCTGCAAAAGAAATGCAGAAGAGGGAAAGCACCGCGAGAGCCCCGATCGCCGGCTTGCCAAAGCCGAAAGGTGGCACACCGCACCCGACAGTACCGGCCGGAGCCTGCGGCTTCACAGCGAAAGTGCCGTCCGCGAAGTCCTCGTAGTCATCCGTGTCGTAACCTGTCAGGTCAGACGGGTGGACGGCGGCGTGATTAACCGTCTGCACGAAGCCTCCGAACTCACCGCACGTCGCCTCCGTGGTGGTCACCTAAGGCTGCCACATTACCGGTAATTTGGAAATGGGGGTTGGTAATACCGGGTAAATTACCGGTAATACTTTCCGTGGTATTACCAAAGTATTACCGCCTGCACAAAATCACCTAACGTTTGCCTCGGGACTCTAAAAATGATTTTTACGGTTTATATGGATACCCAATGATCATTAGAATTGTTGGTTGGGGTGCGTGTTATAGCATAAATTATGCGACGCCATGCACGCACATTATAAAGCGACACATTTTACAGAGAAGTGCAGACAGAAATGAATATGAACAAACTTACCTAACTTTTGCCTCGGGACTCCAAATTGGGGATTTTCGATTCCTATGGATAGCTAATGAGCATATGAACTGTTTTGAATGGGTGTTGTATCACATGCTAAGTAAGTCATATGCAGACATGATGAAGCGATACATTTTACAGAGAAGTGCAGCCAGAAGTGAATATCGGAATAGTACCATGCAAACATAATAAGTAATAAGTGATAGTGGAGATGAGAAATATTCTGGAGTCACAAGTTTTCACAGGCTGCAAAGTTTGCTGGTATCCTGGGACGTCGTGAAATAGGCTCAAGAGAAAATTATGTTGTGCCCCGAAGCCAGACTGGTCACGCAGTGGAGTGCTAAGAGCGTCGTGTATCTCTCTAGGGACTCTGTGAGCGTTGCCATGGGAATCTTTCCAATCAAGGCATGTGGCACGTGTGGGTGGACGGGGGTTACATACTTAAGTGCATAATTTCGGAAAATGTTATTATACGGCTTGATATTTTTGGAGAAGTTTGGAGAAGGTTTGGACAAACTCAAAAATATAAAATTTTGACATTTAGGGTTTAGGAGTAGTCGTGCGGGGCCATTTTGGTCACGGCAAACCGCAGAAAATCGTGTTTTGCACTTGGCATGCATGCGCGTCGCATGAATGTGTTGATAAAAGGTCACCGCCGAGTTTGGGGAGGTGCACCAAGTTAGTTGAAGGCACTTGAAAGTTGCATAGCCAAGATTTTAGGGTTTTAGGGTTGCTGGCGGGTGAAATATTGGCTGTGAGAGCAGGGGTTTCGCGTCTGCGGGGTCCGCTATAAAGTGCATAATTTCGGAAAATGTTGTTATACGGCTTGATATTTTTGGAGAAGTTTGGAGAAGGTTTAGACAAACTCAAAAATATAAAATTTTGACATTTAGGGTTTTGGAGTAGTCGTGCGGGGCCATTTTGGGCACTGCAAACCGCAGGAAATCGTGTTTTGCACTTGGCATGCATGCGCGTCGCATGAATGTGTTGATAAAAGGTCACCGCCGAGTTTGGGGAGGTGCACCAAGTTAGTTGAAGGCACTTGAAAGTTGCATAGCCAAGATTTTAGGGTTTTAGGGTTGCTGGCGGGTGAAATATTGGCGGTGAGAGCAGGGGTTTCGCGTATGCGGGGTCCGCTAGAAAGTGCATAATTTCGGTAAATGTTGTTATACGGCTTGATATTTTTGGAGAAGTTTGGAGAAGGTTTAGACAAACTCAAAAATGTTATTTTTGACATTTAGGGCTTTGGAGTAGTCGTGCGGGGCCATTTTGGGCACTGCAAACCGCAGGAAATCATGTTTTGCACTTGGCATGCATGCGCGTCACATCAAAATTGTGATGCCCCAAGTTTGTTCAAATGCTTGAGCATAAATATGCAAAAAATGTTATCATTATTGCATTGTGAATGCCAAATCCCATACTATATATTTGAATGCAAAAATTACAACAGTGATAACACGCGCTCATGCTCGGCAGCAGGCATCTTGTACACATCCCCTCTTTTAACTAGGCGCACATCGGTTGCACGCACGGCTTCACAAGAGATCAAGCACTTTTTACTTGTGTCTAGTATGTAGTCATCTCTCACATCGGCATCTTCCCATTCAAAGTACCTCCCCGAAACCACAAATTCTCCCGGGGCAAAATATTGCCCATAGTCATCTCGGCGCCCCCTAGGTCCAACCTCCGTCACGGCGGATAACGCCTTCACCAAGTAGTAGGCGGGTGTGCGGTCCGCCGGGTCTCGGTGGACCGCGATGATGCATCCGCGCCGCACCGCTACACTCACATCACTCGCATACTCCTCCACCAACTCCCGCACCCTTGCCGCGTCCGCACCCGTTGCGGGCGTCAATTCCACCTCCTCCACAAATCCACATGCGAGCTCTCCAAACAGTTCTCGGACGTCGGCATGGACGACACACATTCCGCATAGCATGACACGCAATAGCATGTCCTGTCGCGCACCAGCAACTTCCCCTCCACGCCCGATCGCACCGAATGCAGTTGCAAAGTGCGCTCCAAAGATTTGTATGCGATGCGCGCCGTGTGATCAACCGCCGACAAACCTCCCGCCACCTCTTTCGTCGCGTCCTCGGGAACTAGATAAAAAAATCGTTGATTGAATGCGGCCCTCGACTTCGTGTAGCTGGTGTCCGCGCGTGTGCGCAACCTCTCCACACAAAAAGCATAGAGATCGGCCGCACACAAGATCTTCCCATACCATTTGTCACCCTCCGAAATTACCGCCACCGCCGCCGCATGCTTCACGTGTGCCCCCGCTCCGTCCTGCTCCCCTTTAGCATGCGCCGTCTCAAAGAAGTTCCGCTGACAAGGAATCCCCAGCGACCATTCCATTTTGCTGTTTCCCACGTCCGCGAATCCCGCCGCGCACTTGTTCTGCCCCGCACAACCATCCGCCCATTCGTGAATAAATATTGGCTTCGGAATCCCCCTTTCTCAAAGTACTCCTTGATGATCACCTCTCGCATGTACTGAATGAATCTGTGATCATGCTTGCGGTCATCACTGATAAAGTACACATAGTCCTTTATCACAACCGGGTTCTCCGCCGTGGACTCTACCCCATCGACTTCCTTGCACGCGTGCCGCCATAATACACACACCAACACAG
>LGRX02007000.1:0-53533 GCA_001247695.2 Cymbomonas tetramitiformis
TAATGAACGGTTCCCACAGCCAAAGTGTCTATATATGTGTCGCGCTTTGGCCAGAGGCCGTTCATTAGCTAATGAACGGTTCCCACCACCAAAGTGTCTATATACGTGTCGCGCTTTGGCCAGAGGCCGTTCATTAGCTAATGAACGGTTCCCGCAGCCAAAGTGTCTATATACGTGTCGCGCTTTGGCCAGAGGCCGTTCATTAGCTAATGCACGGTTCACACAGCCAAAGTGTCTATATACGTGTCGCGCTTTGGCCAGAGGCCGTTCATTATTTTATGAACGAGTTCAAATAAACATACATGTTTCTTGGCCAAAAAGTATTTGATGTCGAATGTATCTTCAGATCGGATCGAAAGCTGTTTTTTAGCAAGTCCTTCACGAAGTATTCCGTTCTATCTTTTTGAGACATGCTGAAAATGTTTTCGCGCAAACACTTAATATCTGCCTATGAGAAAGACAGGCAGCAGTGCGACTTGCAATTGCATTTAATGGTTTCTGCAATTGATATACTGTCAGCCTGCAAACGTCGCTGCTTGATACTAATTACGCCTTCATATTTCTTCGCCGAAACAGGAAACAAATGCCTACTGGGAGGCAGCAAAGTCAGTGCTAGCGGGTCAGGAGGCACTGTGCTCATACTGGCCAGGCCCCCTTTCCCGAACAGGCAGTGCAGCAGCTGTGCCACCACTTTCTACTGCCGAATTCGGATACACTGAAAACCCGAAACAGAGTCCATCTTGGGGCAACCTGCACCTACAGCATCTCAAACTGAAGGCAGGTTATTCTCAATCACGTCAGCACTAGCCACTTTCACAGCGCCCGGGAGAGCCGGTACCACTGTCACAGCGCCCAGGAGAGCTGGTACCACTGTCATCCGAAACATAGCCGGTGGCTGCACTGTCTGAGGTTTCATGCGTGCGTGGAGCAAAATGAGAAAGCTCCGATGTTGTCGTTGTCAATTGTGCCCGGTGTAACCAGTCGATCTCTGCGCCCGATCGAAGAGGGTCCACCCTCGCCCCCTTCGTCCGAGGCGGGTGGGGCATACGATAGTCCGGCGACGGCGATGGCGGAGCACCACCTGGCGAGGGCGGCATCGGAAGGGTCGGAGCAGCCACATGCGGCTGCGAGGGACCCGGGTGCCAAAGGTACCGGAACGGTGGGATTGCTGCGGGTGATAGCACATCAGCACCACCGACCTCGTCGTCGGTGTGCTCCGGTGCTGTTGATAAATCATGCGTGGGGCAATTGTGGGTAGAACCCAAACCTCGATTGTCGATTGAAGATGTGCGTAAGGCTGTTGTCGTCGCCAGAAGCATCCCCGGCTGCCCGTGAACGACATCACCACCGACCGGTGGAGCCGTCTCGGCGCCCATGCCAACCGAAGGCTGAAGCGGCCGACGGTACAGCAGCGGCACACACGATGAAGAACATGCAAATCGCGAGTGACGTCAGGGCGGAATACCCAAAGCCCAACGGCGGTCTGCCGCAGCCCAAAGCCTGCCGCGGCGGCGGACTACCCTCGTCGTCATCCTCGGACTCCTCCCCAGTCACTGAAACCGAATCAACGGGTGCCACGGGCCCCATGCAATGCATCGCGAGGGGCGGGTCAGGGTTAGTGAGCTCAAGTCTCACCGCAAACTTGTCCATGAAGGACGTGTCCGGCTCGTGGGCGTGCAGTGCGCTAACGGGGTACATGCCCTCGTCGGACACCACCGACTGCGGAGCGGCAGGCGGTGCTGGCGGCGGCGGCACGACCAGAGCGCCGTCAAGGATCTTGTCGTGGACCTGGAAGTTGTTGACGTTCATAGCACCACCAACCGCGCAGACCCCAAAGCGGGTGTCAGCGGGTTGGCAGCACCCCATATACTCGTCGATGGCGCGAGTCTCAACGGTGTCGCCCACACAGAAGGAGGCGGCGGAGAGGTCCTCGAGCATTACGGGCTTGCCGCCCGCCAAGAAGCATAGCGCGTCGAAGCGGTCGGCGTCGTTGTTGTGGAAGGCAGCGGCGTAGAAGTCGCCCTCCACGTCTTGAACCGCAAAAGAATGCGCCCCAGTAGCCGTTTTCTCCGCACGCGGACCGCCGTGCGGGCAGTCGCGGTGCCAATGCCTAGCTTGTGCCGCCGTGCACGTCGAGTGCTGACAAAGTGGAATCGCCTGTCCAGTCCCACGATGAAACGCCGCAAGCTTCGAATTGCCCTGCGAGTAATTCCCCTTTGGAAGCGGAGAAGCCACGAAGCGGTGCTTCAACCCTGGGCGTGGGTTGTGAGGCTTTCCCGCGCGGGGAGTGAAGCCCTTCCCGTTGACCCTGTCTGAGAGAATGCGCACCTCCTTGCGTAGCGCGAGGAGGATCTCCATCATGTCGGCGTCCGCAGAAGTGTGCCCACCCGGCGGGTCGCCAAACCTCGCAGGCAACATGTGGCTGCCAACCGCAGCCGACTTCTGCGTAGCCGTGCCAGCCCGCACGTGAGCCGCATGACACTCACGCGCCCACTGCTGAATGGTCAGCAAGGACTCCGAAGCCCGCTGGTCGTGCAGTAGGAGCCGTGATACCACAGGCATGTAGTAGTCGGCGTCCAAGGCCTGAATGAACTGCCCCTTGACGTCGTCCTCGTCCAGGGTGTTCTTGCGTTTCGCTGCGGCGAGCGCGGCATTGAAGTCCATGATTGCTTCGTTGGGGTCCTTGCCGTAGCCCAGCTCAACTGCTAGCAAGTCCGACGTCCCCTGAAAGGGTGCGTCGGCATGAAGCAGTTTACGCGCAAACTCGAGCAGAACCCGTTTCCCATCCGCGGGAAACGTCTGAGCAGAGCTCTCCAACCAGTCCGAAGCGGCACTTGAAGGATGCACGAGGAGCTCAAGGGTGGAGAAGAGGAGCTGATTGCTCTCCGCTCGCACCGTGATGCCGGCGTCGTCGAGTACAAAGAGGTCGCTCAGCTGCTCGTCCTCGGCCACGAAAGCCTCGCGAAGAGCAGCTACCATGCGGGTAAAAATGACGTGCACGTTCTTCTCGTCACCATGGAAGCGCTCGTCCTTCAGACCGAAACACTTCTTGGCGACAAACTTGGCGGCCTTCTCGTCGTGCCTGGTGCGGATCAAAGTTCGGACAGCTGCCACGAACGTAGCAGGGGGTCCCGCTGCCGGAGGGACAGTTGCCGTCGGAGTTCCGGGGGTGGCTGCATGTCGGGCAGCAGCGTGGTCGAAAATAGTTGCTAGGTTCCTCCTCCGCAGAGGAGCGCTCGAAGTCGATCTGGTGGCTACCATGATGAAATGACTGTAGGGGTGGAGCAAGCGGGTGTGAACGGGAAGCGGTCGCGGTGGTGGCGGCCAAGAGGTGGCGGTCGTCGAGAGCGTCTCGCGGATAAGGACGAAAAACTCGATGAAGTCGTGTGGACTTAAATGATTCCCGGGTACCGCAAACGGTGTGATATCGACCGGAAGTACGGTAAAATCCAGCCAACGTAAAACCAACTCGCAAAACGTCCAAGTGCACCGCCCGCGAAGCCGCTCAATCAACCAAGCTGTCTAGGCCATACCACTGAACCGCGTGCGCTCCCCTAGCGACCGCTCACTCCATCCCAAGCGTCGGCGTTTAGCCACTCATAGTAGAAGCAGTGTAAAAGCGATGGTGCGAACCAAAACCTGCTAGATGTACAGGGCCGATATATATATCTATGTGTCGTTATACCCTAAGATAGTGTTTCGATATCAGAACGGTCGGATTGATAAGAACCAAGAGATAAACATATACCTGACTTTAAGTGCAGGGATTAGGTTTCGGCCTGCGAGTGACGGTCACCCAGACTACTCTAGGATGAGGCAGGTGACAGATTTTAGGTGTCGCTGTGCCAAATCCAGCAGTTGTGACAAACGCGGAACCTCGTAACACCCCGAACCGCGGCTAGTGCCACGAGTTGTGACACATGCCACATACGGGTTGGGACAGACAAGGGGTCTGACAGGGGCCTACTCCGGGACACTCTGGCGGGGCTGCCGCGAGCCAGATCTCAGCAAACGTCGTATCCGTACCAATTGATACCACATATACTGAAATATCCCGTTTCAAGATATCAGACAGTCAGTGAACCAATATAGATAAACTCTCATCAGAAATAAACCCTAAGCTAGATATACCCGGAACGGTCACGGAGTCGGAACGGTCTCGAGTCTAGCTACCTGTGACACTCGGTGTGTCACAGCACAGGCTTACGGATCAGTCACGGTCCAATGTTGGCTACCTAGGAATCTGTCATAGGGGCCTGCACCGGGACTCCCGGTCAGGGCTGCCTATACAGATTTCAGCACACCACCCCACTGTGGGTGGTGACTGACAGGTAAGTCAGAGAAGTTAAGATAAGTTAGGACAGAAGCTAGGGTGACAAGTCCTAACTGCTAATCCAACTGTGCTATTCTGATACACAAATTGGAACCCTCTAGCCGGCACAAGAGCAGAAACATACAGGCCCTCAGGTCCTGCTAAACTACCGAAAAGCACTGTGTCAGCAAGTCAGCTTGAAGAATTCAAAGGTGTCAAAGCAGAAACATAAACCAAACTGAAGACCATGTTGAGGTCAAAGTACATCTCAGCACACCACCAGAGTGGTGTACTGCCAGAGCCAGAAAGAAAGCTACTCGGGGTCAAAGTTCAGAGGGGCACCGTCACCACAATGTCCACGGTAGTAGCTTGCAACACTGCTCTCCAGTGGGTCAGGCGGCCGGTGAACCACCGTCGCAGCACCCAGGGAGTGCAATACTGCATCCAGAGTGACGGGGTCCAGCTCGGATATACCAGGGTAGATGCATAAATCCCCCCTGCACAACACAGGCTGCGGTGCAGCCCGACCCGATACCTGCATAGAGTCGATGTCATTATTGGCCGCCGTGTAGGCGGCAGCTCCCACTCCCATGATCGAGATCAAAAGAAAGAGAGAGACGAAGTAATGAAACCCCCACGGACCCGCGTGCGCGGGGAAGCCCCATGGCGGCTTACCACAACCGTAGGTGCGGGATGCACCTCCAGACTGAGGCACGTGGGTCGCGGACTCCGACGCATGATTTGCCGAAATGGCCGGAGTCCGCGGCTTCACGATGAAGCTGCCGTCGGCGAGGTCCTCGTAGTCGTCCGTGTCGTAACCCGTGAGATCAACCTGCCCGATGGCGGCGTGGTTCACGGTCTGAACGAACCCAGCGAACTCCCCGTCCGCCTCCGCTGTGGTGGTCACCCGCGCCGATTGCAGTGGCGCGGGTTTCACATCCTTTCCCTGCGAGACAGGCATAGCAGGGGCCGGCACGGCGGATGCCGATGCCGCCGCACCACCTGCCGGAACCTGCTCCTCTGGCGTGGTCCCCGCTGCGGCGGGTCCGCACACCAGAGCCGAAGCCTGCTGCTCGATGCCGTCAGGAGGCGGGAAAGATGCGTGAGTGTAATGCACCTTTGGTTCCACCGCCGCGTTGACCTCCGCCGCGAGGTCGTCCAACCGCTGGAGGATATCATCACCGGGCGTAGCCGTCACCGGTGGCGCCGCGTCAACGGAGAAGCCGTAGGCCGACACGTCGATGCCCCCAACGACCCCCCCGCACAGCACCGCTGGCGGACCGTACGCCGTCGCCGCACGGGCAAACGCCTCAGCCCCATCATCCGCTGCCTCCTGAAAAACAGCACACATGGCGAGTGCATGCACGCCCTCCGCATCCTCCTCGTCGATGGGGACGCAGAAAGCCGCGGCTGAGGTGGGGGGATGTTGGCGACCGCCAAGAGGGCAGTCGTGGTAGAAGTGGTACAGCTCCTTACCGGATTTCTTGCAGCGGATACAAAGCGGCTTCGCCCGCTGTTCGTCACGATCGTAGCCCACTGCCGGTGGGGATTGGACCCCCATGCGGAAGCCCCGCTGCGACTGCCCGCGCTGCTGCTGCTGCCGGCGCTGGCCGTGCTGCCGCTGCGGCGGGTCCGGCTGCCGCTGCACCACCGGCGTAGGCTAAGCCGCCTCGTACCTTTGCTGAACCAGCGCGGTCAGCTCGTTGATTTTGTCCAGTAGCGCCTGGTGCTCGCAGCTGGTGAGCATGGCCGACGTGCCACCACCTGCGGGCTTAGCCAGCAAGGCCTTCCCGACGTCCGTCTGCGCCCACGCCTGGTAAATCTCCACAACCAGAGAGCGCAGAGCACCGAGGGAAACCGCCGCGAGATCGGCTACCATGGGGTAACGCACCTTGACCGCGGCGTAGAACACCGGGTCAAGCCGGCTGTACAGGCTGAGCTTCCTGGTGGCCTCGGTGGGTGTCCAGTCGGCTGCCTTGTTATCCCGCACCAAACGTTGTTCCCGAGCCAAGATCGGCTGCGGGTCAACGTTTGCGGGATAACTCAGCGCGGCGTGCTCCTGCTGGAAGGACTCCCTCAACGCCACAGGTACGCTGCGCTTGACGATGTCCACCAGCGCTCGTCGCCCATCTCGGTCGGCAAACGCGTCCGTACCCGTAAGCCAGACGTGCGCGTTGCTGTGCCTCTCGATGACGAGGCCAAGCACGTCGTACAACAACGCATTCACCTTGCCCACCACCGGAGCCTGGGGGTCGTCAAGGTCGAACGAGACGAGGTCCAACCCAACGGACTCGAACTCCGTACGCAGCTGAACCACCACATCGGAGAGGAGGCCCGCGTCAGTCGTACCGCTGAAATAATGCTTCTTGTCGCCAAGGATATCCTCGCGGATACCCTTGGCCCATGTCCGACGGAGCCGCCCCTTGTAGACCTCGTCCACAAGCTTGGACTGCTCCTGCAGATACTTCCTCGTCGCAACGTCGGCGTCGGTGTTGGAAGCAGGGTCGGGGTTCGTAACAGCCGGTGATCTAGCCGTCGGCGTGTTGCGAACCGCGTCGGTGAGCCTCAGCGAGGCGTCGATGTCGGAGTCCCTCGTGAGGGACCGTTTTGCTCTAGTGTGACCTACCATAACTCTGAAAGCCTGATGGGAGATGGTACGCTGGGGCGCGTCCGGGTGATGTCGTGGGGAAAATGCGACGCCACAGTCACGGCAAGAGCGGTAGAGCCATGCGAGCGAGGGGCACTGGAAGACGTCGTCGAGGTCGAAGATGCTTAAGCCACCAACCCAAAAATCGGTAGCAAGCGGGATCAGGGCAAGCGTAATACCGTAAATGAACATTGCGCCAACGAAGCCCGGTCCAGGTCGAATCCCCATAGCGGCGGCTCAAAGACGCACTTACAAAGTGCTCATCTCAAATGTCCCACTCGTACCCAAACGCGCCGTTGCGCACCACCTCTCAAAGCGGCTGTCTAAGCCAATCATGGCCAAATTAGCTGTGGAATATAGCGTGGAATGGGTCCACGACCTACTGAAATATCCCGGTTCAAGATATCAGACAGTCAGTGAACCAATATAGATAAACTCTCATCAGAAATAAACCCTAAGCTAGATATACCCGGAACGACGCGTCACGGAGTCGGAACGGTCTCGAGTCTAGCTACCTGTGACACTCGGTGTGTCACAGCACAGGCTTACGGATCAGTCACGGTCCAGCGTTGGCTACCTAGGAATCTGTCATAGGGGCCTGCACCGGGACTCCCGGTCAGGGCTGCCTATACAGATTTCAGCACCACATGCCTTGGGGCCGCCTAGATTCCGGTAGCGTAGGTTAGAGCCGAAAATATTAATCCCCGCCTACAAAAAGCAGGTGGGGGAGGTGGGGCGGTTCGTTGGAAGGGTGGGGGACCTGGGACTTGTCGGCGCCTGGAAGGGTGGGGCGTGGGGGGGACTTGGGGCCAGTCGAGGCTGGGGCGGGGGGTAGGGGGACTTCGGACTCGATTTCACGATCTTCGATTCAGGTTTTCAGAATCGCGATCGGCCGCGCACTGGCCGCGCAGCGGCCGAAGCTCGTTTACAAGTATACCTCTGGCTACCTCGTTAAATGCTAAAATGCAACAGGAAAAGAAAGAAACCTGGATATATGTTGCGTATAATTTGAATATCGGTGTATGAGGTATTAAAGTTCATCTTTAGGACCCACTTTGTTAGAATCCACGGTCAGATTGCTTCAAAAATAAATAATCTTGACAATATTCTACGGGAAAACCATGGGGGATCACAACCCCCAACAACTTGATATTTCTAATTTGCAACAAGTGTTTGCTACTGTTCTACCATCATGGTATTCGAGTTGTCTATGGACTGTAAACACTGTAGGCAGTTGACGTCGGTCGAATTGAGAAACATCATACGTCGATGTTTGCCAAAAATCTGAAAACTTCTGAAGGGAGCCGTCGATGTAGAAAAATTGTCGATTTTTCTGTGGTTTCACCCTTCATGACAGTGAAAAAATGTGTATAAATAATACTATACTTGGTTACTCGAAATGGGCGTTATATGTATGTATAAACGCTCGAAGCGGCCTTGACGATGAGCTTTTGTCCAGGGTCGATATCGAAGCGCAATCACGCGATATCGACGTTTTTTCCTCTTTGTTGCACGTTTCCAGCCTGTTGCACATTTCCAAATGACGAGGTACTGTGACACAGTGTACCTGTACTGTACACAGTACAGTACAGTAGTGGCTTGCGAGTAACCCTCATCAGTCATCACACGACAGTTTGAGCCACAGTGACAGCAGTCGACAGTGGACTGTTTTGATCCGAATTTCCGTGTCTGTTTTGGTTCGCAAGAAGTCACAATTCTACAAATACTTGTGACACTCGGGTGAACAGCCGGGGCCCTGCGAGTCTGGAGGTCAAACTAGTTCCAATCAGTAGAGGTCAGTGATCTTCCGAAGTTATCTTCGGCGGTCAATATGGCTCAGCCCACAGAGAACAAGGCAAAGGACTATGTTCCTGGCGGACCAATTCCGCTACCCGGTCAAACAGGAGTCCCGTATGTGACTCCTCTGAAGGTGTGGGATCCTCTTCAAGTGTTAGCGTTACAACTGTGTGTAACATTTGCATTATTGCGCACGGTATCTCATTGCAAACGACATCCATGAAAGTGATTCGGAACCACGGTTGCTTTGTTTCACGAAACTTTCCCAAACTTGCTTCAGAAATCCTGAGCGTGCGTGCAGGATTTGTGTGTGAGAGTCGTGGCCGCTAATTTTGAAGCGCGCCCGACCTTCGGAAAGTTACCTGCTTTATATGTAAAAAGAGTCATCGACCTGCTCAACCTTGACCTGCCCTTGGAGCTTGTCGGAACGGTAAGTCCCCTGCAGCGCGCGCGACCCACGCCATTCTTCTTTCGCACCCCAAGCTACTGCCCCCGTCGTTCTCCAAGCTATTACCTCATCGTTTGTAACCTTTGGCTGCGTTTTCGTTTAGACGAGGCCTGCAAACATGTTTTCGTGCACAGGTAAGAAACCCTGCGACGATTATTGTCGAATTTTCACCGGAAACACATAAAAGCCTAACAGACGTGTAGTCGGGTCGCATACAGCTTATTGACGATGAGCAGTACTGGAAGCGACGCTCTTGCGCTCGATGGAAGAATTGCCAGGTCGGCGCTTGCATGTTTTCCAATATATTTTTTTTGGACAGCCCCCCATCTCCCCCTGTGGGAATCGCACACTCAATTTCCATTCACTGAGCAGGTGGCAGCGCATGGCAACTCCTGGAAGCAGCTTTACTTTGAAAGAAACGTGGAGAACGCTCTTGAAAGGTATTTGCGAGTTGCAGGGTTGACCGTCACTAGATCCCACTTGCCTCGTGGTCGAGACATTTTGGACGTTCTCCGTGCACAACTCTCAAATTATATCATCACCTCTAAGCTGGCTTGGTGGCGTTTAAGACGTCTTCGGGTTGACCTGCAGCTTGGTCTTATAACCAAAGCAGAAATATTTCAGTTGAAATAAGTCATCACGACGAAAGTCCGATTGCGTATAACAAAACTTGCAACTGTGGCTCGTTTGGCAGATATGATCCTGCCACCACTGAAATCAACGGACTCAAAAGGCTTCTGGCGTACAGCAAAAGATTCGTGCGGAGTATAAATATCAGCCAGCTCCCTTCACACCTGGATTTGCAGCTGCTGTTCGACGCGACAGCCAGGTGGGCACGCTGCCCGGAGAACGCCGGACAACCCTCTTTTTTTCGTTTCAACCAAGAACAGAATCTAGACTGTTGCTTCTTTTTGGGCTGGAGCGTAGTGCCAGGTTATCTTCGGCATACCGTGGGTTTGGAAGCCGCACGTGTGCTCTTTGCCCGCCTCAATTTGACCTGGATACCCTGCGCCATTTTGTCTTCTTGCCCAAACGCTTCTGTTTCCCACATCCTGCCACGAAAACCAATGTGGAGCCGTGCAAGTATTGTCAAAATCGAGTCTTATTGAACCGGAAACACCGCTATCTTGTGAACGAGGATAGGTGGGAATTGCCCCGAGTAAGTCTGCGGGTGCGGTGTCACCATGGTACAGTTGCCTCACAACGCTTAGTTTGACGTACGGCATGATGAACGTTGGGATGGACTACGATCGCTCTCTCTTTGGAATCAAGTTGTCGGACTGCCGAGCACTGGCCAAAGCATTGGAGCGTACGGAAACTCTGACATACCTCAATCTGAGTGGTAACCTTTTGGACGATGAGAAAGTTCGTATGGTCGCCAGCGGGATGGTGGATAACCTCTCAGTTACACATCTCGACCTGAGTCATAATAAAGTGGCCGACCGGGGCGTGCGCGCGCTGGCCAAGCTGTTGGATTCACGGAGCGTAATTGCGTTTTTAGATTTGTGCGATAACCAAATACATACGGAGGGGGGGCGAGCACTTGCCCGTGCTTTGCGAGGAAACCACTCCTTGTTGCACCTGAACCTACGTCTGAATCGAATTGGTGATGAGGGAGGGAGAGCCCTTTGCGATGTACTACGAAGTAACACCAGCCTTCAGCGGCTCAACCTTTGCAGCAACGAGCTCGCCTCGTTGACGGCGCTCTCGGTGGCCGCGCTCTTGGGAACCAACTCTACCTTGCTTGAGCTCGATGTCACCTCTAATAACTTTGGTGCTGAGGGAGGGAAGCAAATCCGCGAGGCTTTGGAAGATAACAGGTATCCACCCGTTTGGGGGACGGCCGTCATGCTCTTGTGCGGCTCACGACGCTCGTTTGTGCAGGTCTGGATACGTGCGCCTGCACTGAGGGTTTTGCAGCACTTGAGGTTTCAGTGTAAGAGAAGGTTTTTTGTGAAGTTTGCTTACTAGCCGGTTTCGCTTGTTGAGGTTATTCATGTGAGGCAGATTTCGCTATCAAGTTGCCGTCTTGTCAGGGATCTAGTTTGATTCGTGTCTCTTCCGCAGGAAGAGCACAACGCGTTGGTTTCATACACAGTGTGAGGTGTCATGTGTCTAGCGTAAGCATGTTTCTCGCCTACTCGTTTATGCGCCAGAGAGGTGCTTATCAATATATATCCAAAGTGACACTGGGGCTTGATGGCAAGACAGCTTCGTGCGTCCTCGACAATTGATCAACTATGGAGAGTAGATCTGAAACTCGTATGTGAAAAGAGTTCTGTACTCAAGGGTTACAAGTTCTGTGGTGCAGTCTCCAGGCTGGGCAATTCTTTGGTTCATCTAGGCGGTGCGGTGATGGCTTGTTGCTGTGCTCACCTCCTGCCGATAAACCATAGTCGTCACGGCTTAAGGAGTGTGCGAAACTGGGTGGGTCTCTGTAGGACGCTCCGCGCCATGGATCTCCGGTTATGTAACGTAGGTGCTGAAAACGAGACCGCTATTGCGGAGCTGATCAAGGCCCACTGTGCCAATGTAGACTACAGTTCCCTAGGCAGTGCCGGCACGATCTACCCTTCCAAAGGTTCGCCCTTGTTTTCTGATGTAGTTTTCTTTCACGATCGCTGATGGAACAGGTTGTTTTTCAGTCTGCTTGAAACCTTACTTTAGGGCCAAGTCTTCTACTTTTTGTTGCTCCTGTTTCTGAAACCTCCTGACGTAAGTCTCGTATGACTATGTGCTCTCTTACCTTATTTCTTAGCGAGCGGTTTTGGCTGAGAGCATGTGATTGCATAAGACTTTGGGGGCGGGTGGAAACTCTCAACAGGAAAATAAGACATTTCATGAAGTAGATGCAGGCTTGGTGATGGTAGAGAGCTTGCTTGTTATAGTGGTGGCACCGTAAACAGCATTCTGGCAGGAGAATGATAGCACTGGAAGTGCAGCACTGAAAAATATTGTAGAAGGTATATTTTTAAGAACACAATCATGGACGCCCTGTCTCCGGGGAAATCCCATTTTGTCAACGTTGTCATGCTTTTTGCCTTCTGAGGCCCTGAACAGCCACACAAACGCCCACTGAGTTGTCTTGCTTTAGGATCTGACATTTTGCACAGAGTGTAGTCGAGCTGTGCTCACAGCTTCATGAACTGCCACACAAACTGTCAAATGCCCACTGAATTTTCTTGCTTTAGGATTTCGGACATTTTGCACAAAGTGTAGTCAAGCTGTGCTCACAGTTTTATGAACTGGAGATGATAAAACAGAACTGCCAACTATGTTGCACACCGGATGCAGAGGGCGTGTGTACCCTTCTACACGTGCACTGGGCATAATATGTTGCATTCATGAGTCGGCGCCGCCCTGAAAACTTACATCACGAATACCAGGTTGCTTCAATCAAGTGTGATGACACTTCGATTAGTTTACTAGTTGCCACCGTGCTAAATATGATACAAGAATTATGTAATTTCCCTTTGACTTCTAAAAGCAGGTACTTGAAAAAGTGTATTGTACGGTATCTGCTCAAATGTCATTGTGCGGTATACAGGGCAATCGGCGAGAGTTGTAGTTATCAATATCGAATTGTATTGATTTTCCTGTCCTGCTTGCTATTACCGCTCACACTAGGATATGGACTTATGGAATAGTTCATTCACAAGAACGTTATGCACTCGGACTCTCTACATGTATCCGTTGCTTCGCCATTCTCCCACAATTAAATGCAACTGCCATCTCAGTCCCTCAATACTGCTATTTCCCGAATGCATGCGGTGCGATTCAAGTGGCTCACGTTAAGGCTATAATTGGCCCACTTACCCCCCCCTGTCAAGAATCTAATTGGCCCACTACAGACTGAGCCCCTGTCAAGACTCTAGGGGCTCAGTCTGTACTGTCCCTTAACGTGGATGGTTATCGCCGCATTCATCCCTACAGGTACAAAGAGTGCATCAACTCAACGCGTTTTCTACATGATATCCGTTGGTCGCGTTTTGCCCCGCCTCAAGTATGCTGACCCGCTGAATGACCGCGTTACGGTAATTAGCGAGCCCACAATAAGAGGATTGCCACACTACCGCTTGTCACTTGATTTGGGCTCGACGCTCAATCGCTACCTAGGATGCCCTCACCCACATAAATCGCGCAACAACTCCGAGAATATACGGTACACTACTTTGGCTTCTTACAACACTCCCGATACTCATGGTTTCCGGTATGTGCAGAAGAGTGGTTGATATGTGTGCTCCAAGTCATCGACGAGTGAATATTGATTTATGCACATGACTATATATCACAAGCTTGCACAACTCCTATGAGGTGGTGTATTGGAAATGGCACCCTGACTAGTTCGTAGAGTCAGGTGGCATCTTCAGCATACGGTATGCCATCTTCGGTGCACAGCTTGTATCCTAGACTCCAGACGTATTATGTTTGCCCGAGTCTAAGTGGATCCGTTTACGGTATTGTTCACCGTCGGCAAGCGCGGCCACTATCGCTGAGTTGTTTCCTGCATCTGTGCGGCATGCATAGCAGGAACGGCATATTTCAACCGCTTGCAACCGCGGGTGGGACTCTGGGGATTCCGCCGGTGAAGTCGTCGGCACGACCGACCGCCTTCATCGTGGCTACGTCTGCCATTCCGTGCGTGGGTGTGAGGCTGAGAGCTTGACATTGCGCTTTATCATATGTGCATAGGGGCAGCGTAGAAATCCGGCATGGTTTTGTATCAGAATAACACAGAAAGCTGGTGGCCGAGATCTGTTGGTGTGCTCTAAACATTTTGGAGTGGTAGAAAGACGCAGGCCCCATTGAATCGATTTTCACCGTCTTGGTGTTTGTAGACTTCGGCATTCTTAAGTAGCTTTCTAGGTGTTAGACTCCGGTTGCTATACAATCCAGGGTGGTGTGTTGTAAACAACAACAGAGAGCAGACTTACAGTCATTACTCATTAGTTCTGACCTGTCACCGTACAATATCTACACCGTAGTACAAACCTTCCTGAAACAGAGGGCGTATTAGTATTTCGTATTTCTTTTATTCATTGACTTCTGTAAGTCATTGATATCCAAAATCCTGATTGATTCCTATATTTTTACATAGTCGGGTCATATATTTTCCCACCATCATCTACCACAAGAAGATTCACTACGAATGTCTTACGTCTGGCTATATAACCCGAATAAGGCGTGTGCTCCTTGCAGCGCGACCATGATCCTCCGCCCACAAAAAGACTTGAACGAAGTTGGGGTTGGGCACGTTGGTCAGGAGCTTCCGAGGATTGATAGCGGGGGGGCATATACCCCCTTAGAGTTGCTTTTGCCGTTGGGGTTAGCCCCCCCCGCCTGCTCACCCCTAGAATTTGTTTTTTACACTATTTATTGGTACAGATGCACACGCGCGCATGGTAATAACACAATTTGTTCATGTGCATATCCGATTGATATATGGGATATTGATATTTAAGGGCTGCACCGAATAATTTGTGAAAACAACCAAGTAAAAGTGTAGAAAAGTAGATAATTATGCTCGGATATTCAAGTCGCAAGTCCAACACCGCCTGAAACCGCTATTTCCATGCCAGATTTACGAGCAGGGTTAGGGTTCCAGGCGCTGATTCAGATGCCTGCTTCTATTTTCAAATTTGAGCCACCTGCACAACCTACACCTTGCATACACTTCTATAACATCAAAAGCAATATGTTTACCACTTTTGGCTCCTTTTGGTTGGGATTTATCAGTTTTGTTTTCACATCAGCATAGTACAGTGCACGATATTTACAATGTCGTTAACTTTACTTGCACATTTTCGGTATCAAAATTTCCGAATTTTCTGTGCACGGAACTCCCCATTTCTCAGCATATACTAGGGCTGGTCCCACCGTTGATAGCTCAAAATGTTGGCCTGAGAGTCCTCTATAAGTGGCCGAAGTGGTTATATAATAGATTCGCTGACCCTGCCCCTTAGATTCGCCCCCTAGATTCGCCAACCCCCCCCGCCCCCAGGACTTGGATTTTGCCTGGTACAGACCTCTAGAAAGTCACGAACCTCTGGCCCCCCTCCCCGGCTATCAATCCTCGGAAGCTCTTGCATGCGCACTACATTCCGCCACAGTCTTTGAAAACGCAGTTATAGAGTGTTGAATTTCCAAAAAACGATTTCGGGGCAATCGATGCAGGTTGAGAAGCAGCGTTTGGCTGCCGAGAACAAAATCTGCTAACATATCTTGAGAGTTATTCCATATTACGCCATACACTCACTTGAAGATACAACGATCGCCGCCTGTGATGAAGCGCTTCCAGCTGTCGTTGGGAAAGACCGCGTGTGCAACGAAGGCGGCAACGCTATTGGCCCCTTGCTCCTGCACGTCAGCCAAGCAAAACGCAAAAGCTTGCTCGATCTTCTCTATCTCTACACCGGGACGCTTGCAGGGTCCGAAATCGTGTTTGCAATACAGACTTTGGCCCAGCTGCAAAAAGTGGCACGGGACAAGAAACGGGCGTTGCGAGGGCTAGTTTGCTTGGTATGCTTTCTAGTTCCCCCCCATTGTGCGCTCCTAGGACGGGATTACCATAAGCGCTTTTCCACACTCGAAGAGCGTGCCGCCGCTTTGAACCAAGTCGTCCACAATGACTATGTTCTTGCCTAGGACATCCCCATCCATGATGGTGACCTGTGCAGACAAGAGAAAGCACACGTGTAAGTAACAAATAGTCACAGTAGGCGTCTTAAAGGTGTGAGAATGTGAGCAAGACTGTTGAGAGCAAGATGCCTGTGCAGGAAGAGTTGGATCCAACGGAAATAAACGGCAGTCGTCTGGGTGTGCGCGAAAACGGAACGCTAGGAATGCGATAATTAGGTTCAGTCACCTTGCGTTTGTCGCCTTCGTAAAGCGCTTGGAGGCGCCCTCGTCAGGAAACGGGACATTCTGAAACAAAATGTTGTTACCAAATAAAATAAAATACTGCGCAGAGCTGCTTTAAAATGCCCCAAAGGGGTTATTTCACCGCTTACTTGAAGCGCGGTCAAGTCCGAAGTGTTTCGAAATTTTCAGGGGGCGCTCCACTATAAAGTTGATTTATATATTTCCAAGAGAAAATCTCGTGATGGTTGTATAATTTCTGCACACTGCCTTTGCCCCCTGAACTTTTCATCGTAAGTCTCCCACCAACTGCCGGAACTACTGGGGGAGGGGCTTTAGGCCTTTGGCTCCCGCGAAGGCGGGAAGGGGGGTTGGGGGTTGGGGGGTTTGGGCTTTGGCCGAAGGCCAAAAATATATATATATATATATAAATTATATATGGGGCTTTTTTAAGAGGGGGCTTTCCTTCGGCGCCGAAAAAGGCGGGCGGGGGGGGGCTTTGGGCTTTGGGTCAAAACCCCCAAACGATTTCGGGGCAATTTCTTTCTTGAAATTCAACACTCTATTAAACCTTCACATCACAATCCGGACCTGGACATTTGAGATAGGCCTTCAGGCTGGGGACGGACATTTGGGAACAGGCGCAGAAAAGGACGACAAATGCATCTTTGAGGAACCTTGGGATCGATTTCTATCCGAATATATCAAAATATCTGCCGCAGTGTCACATCCCACGATCCTCAAAATGTCACTTTCGCGGTCGCTTCCCCGCTTCAGACGCGATCTTAAGTGCACTGTCACGTTTTTGTCGTCGCTTTTTGCAATATAGATAGTCCTTGCGCGTAAGAGGGTGCACTAATATCACTATCAGCAATATATATGCCTGCCGCAGTCGCGACTGCAAAGGAAGCTGATGCGGTCGCGGATGGGGTCAAATGATAGCTTTAAAAAAAGCTATTCTCGTGCTGAATATGCACACATATTGGTTGCGAACGTTGAAAAAATTGTCTACCTGCTGTATTTTAGTTTTTAGAGGAAGGGGGTACGCGCCTTGAGTAAGTAAGAGCGCTTTCGCTCACGTGCCGTATCAGTTGACCTAAGATTGCACATTTAGTACACGTAAGTAACGATTGAACCTGGAAATTGCCGAAACACGCGCACAAGAACCCACCGGACGTTCGCAACTTGAACTTCGACAAGCCGTGCTCGTTCCACTACAAACCAAGTGTCACCAATCGGGCATCTAACCGTCATTGCCACATACAACATGACATCGGCGAACATCTTAATTCAAGCTTGACCGAAATTCAAGTTATTCTGACACTGAGTTCTACGCGATCACTTGAAGTTTCGGGAAACGAAAAATCTCAGCCCAGCGATTCGTTCGAAATTGACGGCAGAAACGAATTTACTCATATCGATTTCAAGTGCGCTTTCGATGTCTGTGGCGGAATGTAGTGCGGTTGCGATGATCGCTTGAGACACCGTCCGGTCGCTTGCCTCCTCTAGGCGCGGTACGACTCCTCCAATAACCGCTTCGACTACCCCCTATTACATATAAAGGCTAGTCTGTACTCCCTGTAAGGCCCTGTACTCCCTGTAAGTTCCTGTAGTTAACGGTAAGCTCCTGTAGTTGACGGTAAACCCCTTTAACTTCCAGTAGCCCGGACTGTATATATTTGTAGTCACGGTAAGTGCCCGTACTCGCCTGTACTAAACGGCGCATGCCTGTATATCCCGATATCTGCCAGTATATGCCTCGTATCGCCGATACCTGCAAGTAGGTCCCAGTAGGAGCCTGTATGTGCCGGTATGTGCCAGTAGGTACGTGCATGTATTGCCCGGTAGATGACAGTACTACCGGTAGGTGCCGGCAATTACTTGTATTTCCCTGTAAGGGCCGGCAGTTTCCAGTAGGTGCCTGTAGGCACCAGTATCTCCCTGTAAATGCCCATATCATCTTGTAGGCGCCAGTAGCAACCTGTGCCCGCATGTACGTGCTAGTACTCCCGGTACCTCCCAGTAAGCGCCTGCGTATCATCTTGTAAATCCCGGTAGATCCCTATAAATGCCGGTAAGCGCCTGTAGGTCGTGCCGATGAATACCAGTATAAAACTCCAGTAGCGGCGCTTGTAGGTAGCGGTAGGCACCCGTAGGCACTGGTAGGTACCAGTAAATACCAATATGCGCCTGTAAGTAGTAGCGGTAGGCACTTGCAGGTTCCGGTAAATGCCAGTAAATGCCAGTAAGTGCCTGTAGGTAGCGGTAGGTGCATGTGGGTCCCAGTAAATACCAATTAATGCCAGTAGGCGCATGTAAATACCTATCGTAGGCGCTTGTGGGTACCACTAGACACATGCAGGTCCTAGTAAGCCGGTAGGTCGCAGTAAAAACCAATAGGCGCCTGTAGGAACCGGTAGGTAGTTGTAGGCTCGGTGTACCTAGGTACCTATATGACATATGGAGGTGAAAGAAGATATCGTGGTTAAAGCGCGTAACACGGCGAAAGGAAAGTAGGAAACATGGCGGTATGTTGGATGCTTCGAGAGCTTGAAAATTGCGCCGCGCGTGGGACGCCCCCCCTTCCCCGAATGTGATATCATGGAGGTACATGATATCGTCGCGGAGGTATGTGATATCGCGGAGGTAAAAAGCGGGGGAGAAAGAAACGTAGAGGTGACGAGGGGGGTAGGGCTTAAGTACGGAGTGGGCTGAGCTTTAGGAGCCTACGTAGTACTTAAGACCCAGGGGCTTGCAGAGCCCACATAGTACTTTCTACTTAAGACCGGAGGGACGACGACCTCTACAGGGAGGCAACGCTCCGAGCTAGGAGCGAAATCGAGTGGGGGATTTCAAGGCAATCTATAATCGCTCGCTCCACTGGTAGGGAACGCGAGTATTATCCTTCGTATTATGTGGCTGCCACTCCACACCTTATGGGAGCATCATCATCGTGAGCTGGGATGTACAATTATATACATATCATTATTAAACATAAATATGACACACAATTATATATTTATTCATAATTATACATAACATTAATAAATACACTCGTAACAAAATATATACCCAAGTATAATAAACATACAAATATTTATATATTGCGACTGAAAATACTCGGATATATAAATTGTCATTTTTTATATCTGTGCTAGGAGGCAAGCACAAGAGCAAGAAAAACGGCTAAGTATAAAACGCAAGCGAGTACTCAGTACGGAGTACAGTGGTACCGATCAGAATGATGTTGATGTGAGGTGCCTAGCCTGTTGTACGGAGTACTCAGTACAGTAGAGTTATGGAAAGAGTTCATGAGCCTTGCATAAGAACTCTAAGTGTAACCAGTTTCGGAGATGAGAACTGAACTGAGAATTGTAACATAAAAAGTAAGAGCCGTAATTGCTGTATATTGTGTATTGAAAGCATACACTTGAAAGCAAAAAGCATAACTATAAAGATTTACGAAACCGAAGTCTTGTAGTTGACCAACCGTAATCATACCTCGTGCGGTCGTTTAATAAGTGTAGAATAGAATAAGTCCGAAACCGTAAAGAAGAGAAGAGCAAGAGTGGAGACTCCTACAAAATGGTAATTAGTTCGTGTTTTCACGTTGCTTCCCTGTTTTTTTTGCGCGAATTCTGATCAAACCCACCTTGCCTTGCGCGATTAGCTAGCGTAGTACGACACTACGAAATCGAGAATGTCTGTGCTTTCGTTTGCGTTGCGCGGCGGTGTGTGGGTTTGAGGGTTCCAGGTCTCTTGGAGCCGCGTTGGCGTAGAGGAATCTAGCCCAGCGACAATCTTTTGAGGTGCGCGCGTTGCCTTTGTCCTAGCACGCATAGCACGCACGTGCGGCCTATTGCCGTATTTTGGACTCACAGGTCGCGGTGAGAACAAATCGTCTCAGTTTTCAGGCAATTTCGACCCTCTGCGGCGGAAGCGCTGCGCAAATTTTTGAATTTTGCGTAGCTTTTGCTTGGATTCGGAGTCGGTTCGGGATCTCGCCCACCTTTAGTTTGGCCCTCTAGTCCCCCCTATTTGGGAATCGCCGCGCTTCGGCCGGTGTGTCTGCTTGTGCTCGCGCACAAGTGGCGAATTCCTAGGAGCGGGTACTAGTTGCCGCGCCACACGTTTTTCGATTAGTTAATTTGCGAGTGTACCACGTGTGATGTTCCCAATGGGACTTTAGTTTTCTAGAATCCTCTTTTCCGGAAATCTCCGCGCTTCGGGCGGTGTGGCTACTTGTGCTCGGGCGCAAGTAGTGAATTTCTGGATCGGCGGGTGCTAGTCACCACGTGTGTCGTGTAGTACTTTCGGCTTCAGCTGGTTAGATCTCACGCATAGCACGCATACAATGTCAATGTACTCGGATGGAGAGGATTTCCTCGGTCGGTCGGGCCGTCGTGGGGGGGTCGGGCCGGCGCCGCCCCCGGCTCAGCCGTGGGGTCCGGTCAGTCGGGATCTCGCGCTGCGGGCCTGTCGGTCGGCCCGGGCTCTTCGGAGTTCTGGGGCGCGGCTGGCAAGTCGGACGGCCGGGATTGGCGCTCCCGTGAGAGGGGGGGGGAGTGCGGCGTGCGCTTGCACGCCAATACGGCGGTGAAGCCCTCGAGGTTACACCGGCGTGCACGCCCCTGAGAGCCCCTCCAGGGTTGTCTGGTGGGCCCCCCAGGGCCTCACCACCGAAAACCCCTTCACCAGCGAGAGTCAGTGGGGCTGAGCCAGTGTCCGAGCTCGCATTGAGCTCGGCGCTACGGCAGCCGGCGCGCCGGAAGCGTGCGTCGCCCGAAGCTCCGGCGCCGGCGGCAGGCGCCAGCTCCGGGTCGGACTCGGACCGCTCTGCTAAGGGGTTGAACCCCTCGGCAGCTCCCTTCTCCCCACTCCCTGCGTCCAGCAGGAGTGCGAGCAGTAGGTTCGTCCGTCAGGAACCGACGTCGGGACCGGCAACGTCCTCCCTCTCTCCCCTCGTGGGGGGCGAGCAAGGAAATCTCATCAGCGCCCCAGGGCGCTTTGAGATTTACCGAGCCAGTGACTGGAGCCCCCCTGCAGAAGGGGAGTCTGATGATGTCCGGCGCCCAGAGCGCCTGGACGTCGTCCAGTCACGGGGGCACGAGTCTCGCATCCGGCCCAATCCGGCTTGGCGAGGAGAGCGACGTCAATCCATGCTCGCATTGGCCCTCCGTCAATGGAGCACCTGGGCGCTGAATTCAGCGCAACGACGTGCGAGAGTCTCCCTGCCAGCTCGTCAACGCGCAACCGCGCGGCTTGCTTGGGTCGCGTGGAAGGCCGGAACGGACCGGTCAGCGCATCAGCGCGAGCTCCAGCGCCTGGCATTCCAAGCGCGGAATGACGTCACCCAGCAGGTCGCCCAACTTCAGGGCCTGTTTGTCAGAGGCAGACGGCGCCGAGTCGAGTCCGCTTTCGCGGCATGGCGCCAGCATGTCGTCCAGACACAGGGTCTGTGGCGCAGAGGCAGACGTCAAGCTGGGGCTGTCTTCATGGCATGGCACCAGCAGACGATGCTCGCCAAGGAGAGGAGCACCTGGTGGGTTGGGGCCCGGAGACACCGGATGACCCAGATGGGCAGAAGGTGTCTCCGCGAATGGCGCCGACTCCCCAGGACGACCCCAGTCAGCTCGGACTCGTCCCAGGGAACGAGTGCCCGCCGTCCAGTAAGGAAAGCGGGAACCTCATCCGGTGTCAGCTCTTACTCGGATTCCGACCAGGAGTCTTGGTGGCAAGACATCCGTCGAGGCCTAAAGCGCCTGGGGAAAGACCACCCGCTGTCAGGGTTAATGTGGTTCCAGCTCAAGGACCATGGGCTCTCCGACGACGGCGCTTATCGCCTGGAGCTCCACCAGCATTCAGTCTCCGAGTCCAAGGGGTTGATGCAGCAAAAGCGCGAGGACCCTCACAACTCCCTCGGGAGGTGTAGATTCTCTGCCTTTGCCATCAACGCCAGCAGACCAGGGGAGATAGTGCGCCGAGGAGTGGACCTCCAGGAGGTAAGGAGAGCGGTCGTCGCGGCCGTCAGAATGAGCGGCCGCACCCGGAAGTCACACAGGGGTCTTAGGAAGTCAGGTACAGCACCTCCGAGTTCCCCAGCCCCCGGTGGGAACTGGTCAAACCGGTTTGCTCCCCTCTCGTCCTCATCGGAGGAAGAGCATCCCGCGGAACGTCCGAGGCCCAGGACTCAGGCGCCTAAGCCGAGCGGCCCCAGTCGCCCGGTGCCCCGCACCCGGAAGCCCAGTCGAGCACCCTCGGCCCCGCACCCCGGTCCGATCGACTTCCTCAGGGGACACGTCGTCGTCCCCGGAGTCCACCTGGAGCAGGAACAGTCAGGACCTGCGAGAGCTGAAGGAAGCCTGGTAGAAGGAGTCTCAAGCTCGGGAGGCGGCTGCCGAGGCTCGCCTGGAACAGCTGTCTCGGCAACTCCAAGAGAGTCAAAGAGCTGCCGAGGAGCGCAGGATCTCTGATCAGCGCGCTGCCGAGGAACGCAGGGCCTCCGAGCAACGCGTTGTCGAAGAGCGCTGGGCTGCAGACCGGCTGGCCGCAGAGGCCCGGGAGACTGCCAGGCAGTTGGCTGTCGACGAGAGCGTCGCTCAGCAGGTAGCTGCTGATGAGCGGCGAGCAGCAGCTGAGGCCCAGCTAGAGGAGAGGCTGCAGGCGGTCATAGAGTCACAAGTCCAAAGGCTCGCCCTGGTTCAGGCTTCGCCCTCGGGGCCCGTGGAGTCAGACGCTCGAGGGCCCTCAGCGGCAGCGTCGAGTCCGGTTCAGGAGACGCCCATCTCCCGAGAGGGACATGAGCTGGTAGAGCCGACTTCCGTCGTCACCTGTGACGTCGAGAACCGGGGCGTTCAAAGCCCTCCGGAGGAGTCACGCGCGGACGTGGCAGTGCAACCGCCGCACTCATGGGACTTTGTTTCCCTCCCAGTCAGAGTCTGCGCCGCCCTCCGGAAAGCCGTGGTCGAGCATGGCAAACCGGGGATCGAAGCCCAGCACCTGTTTTACGACGCCGCCCGTAGGTATCGTTCCCTTGGTCAGGTCGCTGGGTGCGTGCACACTACCAGTCAGATCAGGCAATGCCTGAAGGCAAGGATCTCGGACGAGGACAGAGTCCTCGGGGCTCAGGTGATTTACAGCCTCACGGAGGCCGTGGCGTCCGTCGCAGAGAACTGCGCTCGCTGCGGGTGCGGGCAAGAGGAGAGTCCGGTGCATATGTGGACATGTCATGTGGGCACTAGGAAAAGTGTAGTGGCATTCCTGAAGAAGGTGTACCTGCCGGTGTGTGGGTTTTGCGCCGCGGACGTGTGGCCCGGTGCTTTCGACGACTTTCCGGTTGTGTCACCGCCTCCGCTTGCTGCGGCGGCAGACACGCCAGGAGACGGGGGGGGATGGTCCCTCAACCTGAGCACTCGGAGCCAAACGAGCTTCCGGAGGTGCCCGGTGTCAGCAGTCATGAAGGTCCCGGAGTGTCAGGGTCATGGCCGATGACATATGTGTCATACATGTCATACGTGTCATACCTGTCAGGCATGTCATACCATGTCATGTCATGTCGTGTCATATATTATTATGACAGTCGTCAGTACGGTCGACCATGACTGTACATGTCGAGTCGCGTCATATATTATTATGACGGTCGTCAGTACGGTCGACGATGACTGTACATGTCGCCAGATGATAATGTCACATCATCTGTCATTATTCAAGGAAAGACTTGAATGACCCTGTCATCGAGAGTTCGTACGTCGAACTCGAAGATGGCAAAGCAAAGATACATCTTGAATACAAACAAGAACCATCTTGGCTTTAAGCATGTGCGGAACACGCATGCACAGTATGAACGAACTAGTCGTTATTACAATACTGGTCGTTCAACCTACGTCTCGGGTTCACAACCCAATGGCGGTACCATCTACGATTATGGGAGACGTATGGTACAAAGTGAGGAAGCGTTGTGCTTCAGCAGTTCTTCATTCAGAGACTGCAACTCACAACCCGCTATACTGTTACACTTGTGTGTGCCGTTCAACAGCACAGTGTTTATTTGATATACTGTATAATATTTGTGGGCTCGCATATCAGCCCTAACACGGAGGCTCGGGGGGCGGTGACCCTGGAGGGCCAGGAGATCCGGGGGGTCCGGGCGAGGATCCTGGCGGCGATGGGCCGGGTGAGGACGGGGATGGCGACAGCCAGTTCACCTTCTCGTCCTCTCGTTACAGGGAACCCCGAAGCCATCACAGTCGTAAGGACGAGCAGCACGCTCTCAAGGAGGCCCTCAGAGCCATGGAAAAGGCAGTGGACAGATACCACACAGAGGTGGAGAGGTCGTCCCACGTCTTTGGTCGGCTCCTCCGATTTGTTCGGCAGGTCAGGGAGGTTCGGGAACTGGAGCCGGTGCGCTACGCCATGGAGATGGCGCGTCTGGGCACACTAGAGAGCGGGGGTGAGGAGAAGGTGTTGTCAGACCACTCCCTGCTGTCGGAAGTGGCCAGACACTGCTTCGGCAAACTCAGCTCCGAGTACCGCGAGCTTTCTTCGGTGTTGACGGAGGAGGGAAGGTAAGATCGCAGCCCCACATCAGAGGACAGACACATTTCGCATGGTAGACGACATGATATGGCGAGTGGCAGAAGGGCGGTATCAGCTAGTGCTAGCTCAGGATTCCCCCTCAGAGAGCTGGTGATGCGCGAAGCACACGAGTCCCCAGCAGCAGGGCACACAGGAAGGGATAAGACACTGGACAGGGTATCCCGTCGTTTTTGGTGACCACGCATGAGCAAGGATGTCACCGACTGGTGCAAATCCTGCGTCGTGTGCCAACAGACCCGGCCACGCAACGGGTATCCAGACGGTCAGCTTAACCCCCTGCAAGTCCCAGTAAGACTGTGGCAAGTGGTTAGTATCGACTTCGTCACTGGGCTGCCTCGCACAGAGCGAGGGTACGACGCGTTTGCTACCTTCACGGACAAGCTGTCCAAGATGGTGCACGTAGTCCCCATGCTTTACGCTGACAGCTCGGCTGCACAGATCGCGCGCATGTATTTCGACCAAGTGTGGCGTCATAGTGGTCCCCTTGGCGCAGCTGGTGATGCCCGACAAGGGGGAAATGGCGTCGATCGGTCCGTTCCTGCGTCGCGTGCGTCAAAGTCAGGACAGACAGACTCGCACGGTCCGCGAGTTCTGGGACGGGGTGCACCTTGCTCACGACATCGTAAGCATGCTGGCTGCCCACGAGCTCACCTCTCCGGTGCCGGAAGAGGAGCTGCTGGAGATATTCCTTACGGGGTTGATACCGGAGGTAAGGAGGAAAGTCTTCCTTATAGCCGAGAGGAAAGGCTCTTCGGTCCTGACCCTGAGCCGGACGGCCAGTAAAGGCCGCCACGAACTCCTGACCTGGGCCATAGAGGCTGAGCGGGAGTTACGGCAGAGCCAGGATAAGACGAGCCGCTCGGTCCAGCTGCTGGCCCACGTAGATGTCACGGAGGAGCTGCTAGCCATGGCGACATCCGCTGGCACTCCGACACCCACAGGGCAACGACTCGGCTCCCCAGAGTACGAGGGCTGCCGTCTGTGCAAGAGCATGGACCATTACGCTCGCGACTGTCCGCAGGCGAAGCAGCGCCCGAAGGAGTGGGCCAAGTGCCTCCTGGAGGACACCCTGGCGTTGATAGGGGACGATTCGATGGATGAAGCTTTGGCTGCCATCGGATTGGATTTTGTCCAGGAGGACGCTCCCCAGCCCGGGGCGTGCGGGCGTCCTCCCCGCAATAAAGGGCGCGGGCCCCGTCACTGCGGGGTCAGGGGGACAAAAGGGCCCCGCGCCGGCGTCCACAGCGATGCAGGTGCTGCGTGATAGGTGGAGAAGGTGCGGGAGACACCTTAGTAGCAGCGCCAGGCGCCACCTCAGGAACCAGAGTCGGGTCGGGGAGTGTGAACAGGAAGATTTGGACATGCTAGCCGCCACCCGCACGGGAAGCCCAGTGCCTCCTGAGCGGGAACAGGTCGAGCAACGCATCCAGAGAGAGCAGGCGAACTTCTGGAAGTCCGCCAGAACCCCAGCAACCGCCTCGGTTCCGCGCCCCGAGGAGCCGTGGGAGCTGCTCTGTTGGATCACCGGTGCGGACACCCGGGATAAAAACCGGTCTAGCCACACAGTTGAGCCACGGGCAGTCTACCAACAGCACTTGGAGAACCAGGGGTCGGATGTTGCGAGAGTTCGCGGGCACTGGAAGTTCAGGGCTCAGCGTTTACCCCCTAGAGTTAGGAAAGCCTTTAAGGCCCAGCAGCCAGGTGCTCGCCTGCGCTCCGCCATCAGGGCGCTAGAAAGGTATCTGGAGCTGGAAGAGTCAGAGGTCCGACCGGTCAAGTCCCTTGCGCTTTGGAGGGCAGGGCAAAGGCGGACGAGCAAGAAGCTTGGACCCACAACCAGTAAGCCCCAGTTGAATCGGGAAGAGTTAGATAAGCGCTTGAAGCGGCTCGTCAGGGTACGTGAATTCAATCGCCGACGCCGAGCCATCTTGGATCAGGAGTTCGGACGGTTCGTTCGCGTAGCCAAGCCCAAGCCTGCCGAGGGAGAAGAGCTCTCACCACCAGAGAGAACTTCAAAGCCCAGTCGGCCGTGGTTGACCAGAAGCAGGGCTCGCCAGGCTTTGGGTCCGAAACGCAGACCATGGCTGACTCCTGAAGACAAGGCGCTTCGAACCTCTCGATTGCAACGCAAATACGAGTTGGAGGATAGGGACCCGGCTTCTACCTCGACAGAACGCCATGCGGACTTCCACGCTTTCGTGCAGGAGGAGTTGGAAAGGGAGAATAGGGAACTTCAGCAAGACAATGAGCTGATGCACCGGGACGAGCAGGTCAGAAAGCACATAGCGGCTAAACTGGCTGCAGCGATCGGGTTCAGTCGCAAGATCGGGGGGGTGTCGACGGACTTCTACGACAACTACCTCACGGGAAGATCGCAAGCACTTGAACGTATTTGTACGCGAGTTGGAATCCACGGTTTCCAAAAGTCTTCGTAACGAGTACACCTTCGAGAACCCAGCTTTCTTAATAAACGACAATCTCGTTCAGGAGATTCAGGGGGAGACCGATAAGGTCCTTTCCTCCCTTACGGGGTGGCAACCATGGCACTTGGACCAGCCATTAAACCGACCTCTATCTCACCGAACGCGCACATCGCTTGGACATTGTGGCCTACCTTGGCCCATCCTCCCCAACAAGGTTGTGCTGTGCATCAACCCCGTCCTTCGATGCGTCGGTTGACCTCCTAGGCCAATCGACGCAAGAGAGGTTGCAACTGAACTGCGATGTTCAATTCCACGAGCAGCGCGCCCTCATGTTCCCGAAGGAAACCCTCGACGCGTATGCGAGGAACGTTGGGGGAAAGGAGAAAGTGGGATTGGGCGACTGCGCGGTGGTGGGAGGGGTACACCAAGGGGTGGCCAATGCGGATGGCACGTCCCGGGTGGTGTTCTGCGCGAACTTGGCGTTGAAGGGCGTGGCTTCCTACGACCCTGATGTACAGCTCAACCCCGTGAACTCGCCCTTACATTGGGGTTATCTCGACTTCGTTACGAAGGAGTTCGTCAAGTACTTCCTAGCGGGCACAGACCTCTCCCCCACGGTGGACGAGGATCATAAGAAAGTGCTGAAGGCTTTGGCACTCGATGTTCAGAAAGCCTTGGAGAATGCCGCGAAGGGACCCCTAGCGAAGGGACGAGCCAAGCGAAAGCGTACATAATAGGCTTACATAATGCTTTACTTTCGAGACGCGTATGCCATGCTTAGACACGAGCTGAATAGGTGAAAAAACATGTACACTTACAAGTTTATACATATTATTACTTGTTTATGCAAACAAATATTATTTGCTGTACTTGCTCGTTATCGCTACTAGTCTTTGCTAATTTGCTATATCCTATATTAGCTCGAACTCGACGTTCAAACGTTCATAAATATTCAAACTTGCATTGCGCTCGTGCCTCTCGAGACGGCTGCACCATACCTGTACGGACGCACTATGCTTGAAACGAAAGCCACAATTCTCGACATATGTATCGAGCCCTGTGGCGTTTAAGGCAATTAGTTGGAAGAAAGGGTGTTCCTTTTTGCGGTGAACACGCGTGGCATGTCTAGTACAACGACGCGCGCCTTTGTCGCAAGAAAGGCACACCCTAGTGTACTTTTTCGGAGGCTTCCTCATGTTTGCAATAACCAAGTGAACAGATGGGTGGGGGGGAATGATACAAACGGTGATACTAGACGCATGTGCGTGTGACATATAATATATTCCCCAGAAATGGACAGAATTTCTATTCCCCATTTAGCACTTTTCTATTCCTCGAAAACCATTTTCCCTCCATGTTTAACAATTAAGTTTCGGCATCCATATTCAACACATTACGCACACTTGAATTCCATATTCAACACATAAGGTTAGGCCTCCATATTCAATTTTATGTGCGCGCGCGCAATGATGCGATGGGGGCTGTAACGGTTCTGTATCATTTGCGAATATAGTGGTATTGTTTTAGAGAGATCAGAGGACTTCCGTCTCGTGTGCTCAATGCACCTCTTATAGCAAGCAACGCCTGTCTGTTCAGGTACCACCATCGAGTAATGAGCTCCACTGCTGCTACGAGCGACGACCTTGAACGACCTAGGTGTATCATACACCTTGTTGTTCCGACTGACCGCCATGCTTGCTCAACACATGTAAACTAGGAGTTGCTTGGGCTACAAACAATTCATGCACGGATGTTCTTGCTCCGTCGCAAGCTCCTAATGTCACTGACATGATAAAGATCATGTCATCACTGATCTCGTGACAGATGCCACTTTCACTTCGACTGGCTTGCCATGATTATGGCAGTGGTATGTCACGTTATGTTATGCCAGATATCGATGACAGATGAGCTATGTCATATGCCAAGTCATACATATGACAGTCATTAGAACCCTAACAGGGGCGCGCGCGAAAAAATATTTTAGTTTTAATCGAGAAAAACTCGAGACTCCTACAATAGTAGTAAAAGTATATTGGTATGAACCAATGTGGGAAGTGATAGGGCATCGACTAATGGCGATTGAGGTACAAATGGCGATATCCGAACTCCTCCCCGACTAGTAAGGCACATATGGCGATATTAGATTCCCCACAATATATTGATATTTTACAACATTCAAAGAGCGCCAGTGATAATCATAGTACTCGGTTTGATCAGATACACCGATAAACTTAACTGTTTGTGTAATTGAAATACGCCGCTGCCTTCGTGTGCAACTGTGCATGGCTGGAGGAACCTTTAACTTGGTGCCAATTCATCATAACTAACCAATTCTATGCAGCTTGATACACGAGTCGCACCCTGGGAGACTCCAACCATACATTCCTAGTTCAAGAGTGACTTACTTTATCCCTTCTCTATAAGTGTTTAGACTTGGGTTTTGATTTCTTGCGTAGTGCTAGTTTTCTGGGAATAAATTCCCACAGCTGATCGCCACTTGTCAGCAAGGAAATCCATGATGAAAAAATATGCTTGGGTAGGAGGGAAATATATGCTTGGGTAGGAGGGATTTCAGACCATCAATATCAAATCGAACCATGAACATACTTCAAGGAAATGAAAGCAGTTTGCAATATTCGGCAAAATTCAAAAGCAGCACACGTGCATGCGTATTTCACAACCTGAGAATACCCTTGAGTTGTTGGCCCAGCGAGTGTTAGCCAGCTTAACTGAAACAAGTAAGGAAGCTTTTTGCCTTTTAGCCGAGAGTTATGCTCAAACTTTTCAGTTCTTCTAAGCTATGCAAACTAAGTGTTTGCTCCCACCATGAGATGTATACTTTCCGTGAGAGAAAAACCTGGAGGCGGGAAACGAATGGTCAAGTGAGCCTCTTGGAAGGTCAGGCCCTATCGTCAAAAGAATACTTGCTGCAGCGAGAAAAGGAGCCTGCTTCCTTCTCAAGCTAGGGCGGTCGACAACAGACAGGCGCCGCCTTCTACTGCATGTTTTCATCCCTGAGCGAGCAGGTCCGAGAGCACCGAGTCCATCATATTGGATAAGCCTTCGGGTATGTCGTCCTGTTTCTTCCGATGCTTCCTTTTACTCTCTTTGATTGGCGGACCATACATCGGCCTGATGTAAACAACGCCAACCCAAAGTACCATTGTAACAACCAGTGCAATCACGGTTGCGATGAGCGGGTAAAGATCTTCTGGATCTTCAGAAAACATGGCTATGATATCTTCGTAAGCCGAGGTTGATTTGACCTCCGCAGCCGCTTTGTGAATCATCGGACCAGTCCCTGAACCGTATGCCGGAGAACCGGCGTGTGGCATCGTTAACGCTTCTTCGTCCTGAAAATTTAAATAACTTTGCTCCTTTCACCTGCACCACGGGATAAGCGTTCAGCGCGTTGAGGGACGAAGTTGGTTAGGAATACCCCGCTTTCGGACTTGGGTGGCGAGAGTACAACGCACATTGATACTGTTGGCAGGGGAAACGGTTTCGCAAATATCGTCAGAGTGATATCAGGGGTCATCATCAAGGCAGGGGAGGCTTTTGAAGCAGATTTGTGCAAACAGAGAGTAGGTTCTTCCTTTGTCGTGCAGGATGCTTGAGCAGATAGATCCCGCAATATGACTATTCACATTCTAATCAGGGTCGTGAGGGTTTGCGAGTTTGGTAACTCTACGTAAGGTTTCACCAATACCAGCCGGTGAGGATGCATTGTCTTTAATGAGGGGGGTGTTTCGTGCGGAGTATGCAGAGTTAGGCCTAAACGTTCACGCAGATTATACCTTGTCCTTATGTATATTGCTGCGATATCAGCACAACCTGAGTGTTGTAGCGTAATTCTAGATGTATCTACTGGAACAACAAATTTGGGGGTGTTTGCTTAGCTTGGCGTATAACGAACGTAATAAGCTACTAAAAAAGTAAAATGTGCTCCGTCCGGTGAGCTGAGGTGCGGGTCTAGAAGAACTGAATGTGAACTGCTTCTGCTATTACAATTAGGTTTACGACTGAACGTTTAGGCCCATGTGACATACACTGGTGACTGTCATGTCATGTCATGTCATGTCATACTTTAGAGCTGCACAACATAGACGAGATAGTCGTTTGAAAAAACTTGCCCACATACCCCCCCTACCGACTTGGTCCGGTCGACGCGGGTGGGGGGACTTGCGACCCGAGGTGGCAGAACTGGGTGGGGAGGAACTACCACTTGGCGCTGCCACGACAGCTCCCCACCTCAAGTCCCCCCACCCTGACGACTGCAGCGGAACCTACCGGAACTTGAAGCTATCAAATTTATCAAAATTTTATAGTACAATACGGACGATTACAAAATTTTAAAATTTCCTCAAGATCTACCGCTAACGGTTAGCGCGTCGCTCTGCAGAACATGACGATGACGTCTCGGGTTCAAATCCCGGTGGGAAACACAATTTTACGCGAAAAATTTCGGCCGATTGCGTAAATTTGCAAAAAAATTCGGGTAGGAGGGCGGGGACTACTGTACCGCACTTGGACGCGCCGGCTTCGACAAGGGTGGGTGGGGGGACTTGCGACCCGAGGTGGAAGAACAACGGGGGGAGACTTGCGAGGTGGAAGAACATGGTGGGGGGTGACTACCTACTACTTTGGAAAATGGCAGATCCTATACGTGGGCAAGTTATTTCAAACTATCTCGTCTATTAAATTGATCCGTTCATTTTTAACAGTGGCAATTTTCCGAATCTGACAGTGCATATTGAGGTGAACGGTGTTCCAAAGTGGTGAAGCACGCTCAGTGCCATTCTATGGATTGGTGTCACGTCACGGAGTCGACAGCAGTCGACCTACGCGCTACGTCGGCATCGGCATCGCGACCCGAGTGAACGAGTGATGAGTGTCACGGTGCGACACATGCGATGGTTGATGGACTTGTTCCTGTGACTCTGACTGCGACCGTCGCGTCACGTCGCGTGACATGGCATACGGCAATTTGTCTCCAATTTTAAGACTGTATTTGTAGCGTGTACGAACTGACTGACAAGCCGATATAATCGCACACCATACCGGAATATCCAAGTACACTAGATATCAGAAAGTCCCGTACTCGTGTGGATAAACTGTATAAGATAAATAAACCCTAAGCTAGATATACCCGGAACGGTCTCGGACGGTCTCGGAGTCTAGCCTACCTCTGACACAGCGTGTGTCACAGTACGAACCTACCGATCAGTCAGCAGTCCAGTGTTGGTCCTAGGGATCTGTCATAGGGGCCTGACCGGGACTCCCAGTCAGGGCTGCCTATACAGATTTCAGCACACCACCCCAGCACTGTGGGTGGTGACTGGCTAGGAGAGTCAGAAAATGTAAAGTTGTAAGTGTTAGGGCAGGAGCCAGGGTGACAAGGCCTAACTGCTAATCTAACTGTGCAATTCTGATACACAAATTAGAACCCTCTAGCCAGCACAAGAGCATAAACTCACAGGCAATTAAGGTCCTGCTAAACTACTGAAAGGCTCTGTGTCAGCAAGTCAAATTGAAGATTTCAAAGGTGTCAAAGCAAAACCATAAACCAGAAAAATTGTTGAAGTCACCGGAGTTCCGCACACCACCATGTCGGTGTGCATCCAGAGTGAACAAGAAGTCAATCGACGGCATCGTAGTAGCCAGCGGTGGCCTCTCGGAGATCCATACCATAGTAGGATGTAAAGAAACCAGCTCCATAATAGTGCTCCACATCGAGAGGACCGCTCTCATGTAAGGCCATGCCGTAGTAGTAGGCCATGCCAACCCCCAAATCTGCCTGAGACAAATCCTGAAAGGCTAGCAGGCTCAGAGTGTCAGGAGGCTCGGGCGGCTGAAGCGGCGGCACATCGTGAGCCAACAAGAAACCCCGAGCCGGGTTCATTGAATCAACAAAATCATTCGTAGAGTAAAATGACGGAGCCTCCCAATCGAGATCACCACCAGGCGAAGGCATCTCCGTAGCCGGTGCACATGCCGACACAACAGAAGCTGTGGAAGCCGAAACAGCTACACCCGCAAAAGAAATGCACAAGAGAGAAAGCATGGCGAGAGCGCCGATTGCCGGCGTGCCAAAGCCGAAAGGCGGCACACCGCACCCGATAGCACCGGCCGGAGCTCGCGGCTTCACCGCGAAAGTACCGTCGGCGAAATCCTCGTAGTCGTCCGTGTCGTAGCCTGTCAGGTCAGACGGGTGGACGGCGGCGTGATTCACCGTCTGCACGAAGCCTCCGAACTCACCGCATGTCGCCTCCGTGGTGGTCACCCGCGCCGATTGAGTTGGCGCAGGCTTCACATCCTCCACCTGCGAAACAGGCATAGCAGGGCCCGGCACGGCGGACGCCGATGCCGCCGCACCACCTGCCGGAACCTGCCCCTCCGGTGTGATCCCTACCGCAGCGGCAGGGCCACACACCAGAGCCGATGCATGCCCCTCCGCTCCGCTCCCAGGAATGAAAGATGCGTGGGTAAAATGTACCTTTTCTTGGGCGGCCTGAACCTCAGAGGTGAGGGCATCAAGCCGCCGCAAGATGTCCTCGTCGTCGGTCCCTCATGGAGAGACAGACTTTCGCCCCCCCCCATAACTGGGGGTGACTGTCTCTTCCTGTGTCACACCTCGCCCTGTGGTGTCACTTGCATCTTGCCAGCCGACCGATAATAAAACACCCAAGTTATTTTATTATCTCATCTTAGACTGCGAAACCACCCGAGCATCTCGTCCCAGCTTCACAGAGTTTGTGGAGACTGTAAAAACACGCATATAACCCACCGTTGTCCGTTATATCCACCGTTTATTTCACCGTCTCTGTCAGGTTATGGGCCTCACCACTGGCGAGTTTGCTCACGCTTTCGGATTCTTTGATCCCGTACCTTGTGCGGTAACTATCCCGCTTTTCACCAAATTCGGCTGAGCACCTTCGTCCTCTTTGCCGCCATCTTCACCCCGCGTCCCCCTTGGTACCGGGAAATTATTCGAGCACCTTGTCCTCGACCACATCAACCTTCATTCTCGACTACGTCGTCCCCATCTATTTCACTTTACGCTCTGGCCAGCAGCACCTCAACAGCAGCAAAATTGGCTTATCGCACGACATTTTTGACGTCACCACCGTCTTCCCCGCGGGAATCTACCCCAGATTGCCTTTTCCATCGTTCGATTTGGTTATTTTTAGCGAAAGTTACGTTTTCGCTTGGGAACCCTAAGTGTTGGGCTCCAGATTTTACAGCTTACAGCGGCCATGGCTTCGTGTCGTCAGCGTGCCCGCATTTCTGCAGTTACCTCCGCGCTGCACGTGATTCGACGACGAGAGCTTACCCATGGCTACGATCTGGTGGTGTCTGGTGGTGCTCATGCACCCGACACCAAAATCGAGTCCATCAACCACATCGTCAACATGAGCTTTGACCACTGCGAGCTCACCCCGCAGCATCCTCCACTCTTCCCTCCACCCTGCGTGCCCCTTGGCCATTGCCTGGTGGTGTTTGCAGGTGTTGCATCCCTCATCCCACCACTTTTCCTCTCTGTTTTCGCACTTGTGTGCGGTAGAGTGGAGCCACACCGCATTTTCCACCTTCGCCCCCCTCGGGGTGTCCACGTCCCCGCACTCGCTATGTTGGTACCACACATCGTCGCACCGCATCGCGTGGGCGTTGGATGACGACGTCCTGGCGGCGCTCGACTTCGTCCACCATCGAGATCTACGCCGCCGTCCACCCTCGATTACTTGGGCTAGATTCGCTGGCTGGCCTGTGGGAGTAGTCATCCCCACAGCACATGCATGGGCATAAGCCCCTAGAGCACGCATCTAGAGACCAGCGCGGCGGAGCCACTCTAGCTGGGTTGGAAAAGACCTTTTAGGGTCTCAAAAGATGCGTGTTTCTTAGGGTTTTGCCTCTGTGGCCAACCGTAGGATGCTAGCCCCGGCCTTGGCTAGCTTGCATCGTGACACCTCACGCCTTCGGGGTGAGGTGGTGTCATGGAGAGACAGACTTTCGCCCCCCCCATAACTGGGGGTGATTGTCTCTTCCTGTGTCACACCTCGCCCTGTGGTGTCACTTGCATCTTGCCAGCCGACCGATAATAAAACACCCAAGTTATTTTATTATCTCATCTTAGACTGCGAAACCACCCGAGCATCTCGTCCCAGCTTCACAGAGTTTGTGGAGACTGTAAAAACACGCATATAACCCACCGTTGTCCGTTATATCCACCGTTTATTTCACCGTCTCTGTCAGTCCCGCCAGAAGGCGGAGGCGGCACGGAGAAACCGTAGGCCGCCACGTCGATCCCACCGACGCCGTCCGTGGAGAGCACCGCGGGCGGACCATACGCCAACGCCGCATGCGAGAACGCCTCCGGTCCAATGTCTGCCGCGTCCTGGAAGACCTGCACGAGCGCCAATGCGTGCAGGCCCTCCGCGTCCTCCTGCTCAATGGGAATGCAGAAAGCCGCAGCCGTGGCCGGCGAGTGTTGGTGACCGCCAAGCGGGCAGTCGCGGTACGGGTGATACACCTCACCTTTACCGGCCTTGCGGCAGCGGTGGCACAGCGGCTTCGCCTTCATGCTGTCGCGGTCAAAGCCGACCGCGGGGGGTTTGCCTGCACCCACGCGAAACCCCCTCGGATGCTGCTTCCCCCGATGCTGCGGCTGCGGCTGCTGTGCCCCGCCCGCACGGCCACCTCGCACCAAGGCCTTTAAGGCCGCGATCTTCTCGAGGAGCACCGTGTACTCCGACGACGTGACCAGAGCGGAGGGCGTACCGCCCGTCCCCAGCACCTGCTTCTCACGCGCTGTCGCCCCATCGTCCGACTGCGCCCATGCCTGGAAGATGGCCACGACGAGAGCCTGAAGCGAGCGGAGAGTGACCCCGTTGAGGTCACCCGCAAGCGGGTACCGCACCTTCACCGCCGCGTAGAAGATCGGGTCGAGGCGGTTGTACAGTGAGAGCTTGCGGGTCTCGTCGGTGGGCCGCCGGTCAGGAGCGCGGTTATCCCGCACCAGACGTTGCTCACGAGCCAAGATCGGCTGCGGGTCAACGCCCGCGGGATAACGAAGAGCCGCGTGCTCCTGCTGGTGGCTCTCGCGTAGGGCTGCCGGTACGCTCCCCTTGATGATGTCGATGAGAGCCCGACGTCCATCTCGGTCAGCCGAAGAGTCCGTACCCCGAAGCCAGGTGTCAGCCACAGAGTTCCGCTCCACGACGAGGGCCAAGACGTCATAGAGGAGCCCATTAACCTTCTCGATAACCAGAGAGGTGGGGTCGTCGAGGTCAAAGGGGGCCAAGTCCAATCCAGCGGACTCAAACTCGGTCCGAAGCTGCACCACCAACTCGGAGAGGCGGTCGGTGTCGTCGGTACCACGATAATGATGTTTCTTGGAACCAAGGATATCCTCGCGGATACCCTTGGCCCAAGCCCGATGCAAGCGCCCCTTGTACACCGCGTCAACCGTGGCATGTTGGTCGACTAGGTGCTTCCGCAACGCGACAGCGGTGTCGGAGTCGCTGCTTGCTGGAAGCAGCAGGGGGCACCACAGGTGGGGTGCTAGCGGTCGGAGTGTCCCGAACCGCATCCAAAAGCCGTATTGAGGCGTCCAAATCGGAGTCCCTCAATAGGCGTTTGCGAGCTCGTGTAGATGTCGCCATACTTGTGAAAGCCATAGAAAAGATGATGCGCGGTAGCACGTTTGGGTGTTGTGGCGGAAACGGAGCGAAGACGTAACGGCAGAACGTGCGGAGCGAGCGGCGAAAAGAGCGTGGGGCACTTGCAAATGTCGATGTGGTCGAAGGTGTCCGGAGCACCAGCCCAAAATACGTAAACCAGCGGGATCAGGGCAGGTAAAGTAACGCAAATGAACATTGCCAAAACCGAGCAATAGCAACGCGCGGTGCCCATGACTCGCAGCCGCAAGAGACGTCTACCGTAAAGTCATGTCCAAATCCTAGTCGCACCCAAACGCGCAAGTGCGCACCACCTCTTCAAGCGGCTGCTTAGCCAATCATGGCCAAGATAGCAAGTGGAATGAAAACGTGGATGGGGCCACGACCTACCGGAATATCCAAGTACACTAGATATCAGAAAGTCCCGTACTCGTGTGGATAAACTGTATAAGATAAATAAACCCTAAGCTAGATATACCCGGAACGGTCTCGGACGGTCTCGGAGTCTAGCCTACCTGTGACACCGCGTGTGTCACAGTACGAACCTACAGATCAGTCAACAGTCCAGTGTTGGTCCTAGGGATCTGTCATAGGGGCCTGACCGGGACTCCCAGTCAGGGCTGCCTATACAGATTTCAGCAAGGAATGTATACCGCCATTCCTCTTGAGCACCGGCATCTTCTGGGGAGTCGCGCGCCTAGGTCACGTAGATTGTCATCCACTCAAGCGAAATGAACAAACCTGGCAACCTAGAAACTTGTTTATTGTGCGTGACGCAAGGTACTTGAATACAGGTTTGTGATTACGTATGTTCGTGCGGGTGCGTTGTAGTGCGGATGGCTCGTAACCTCACGTGATCATCTTCGCGCAAGGGAGGCGAAGCTGATCACGTGCAATTGGACATGAGCGTTCGCAATTGAAGCGGAGTGTATGCATATATGCACTGTGATATGCTGTATGGTATGCAGTGCAATAATATATGATAAAAAATACACCGCTGCTGCTGACCCGGGTCAACAGCAGCGGTGTATTTTGAAGTGAACGGAAGTCGAAAGTGATCAAGAAACAGTTTCAAACTGTCTCGAGCTTCCCAACACCGATTTATCTGCGTCCGATGATTGTGTACATGTAATTGTACCGTCAGATCGAAAATAATTTTATACACAGTGTCTGGCGTAATTTTCGAGTCATCGTCGTCATCGAAAATGCACGTTCTCTAATCAGCTACGGCTCTCAGAGCCCAAAGACGGGTATCTGTCAAACCCGGCCGGTGCAAATGTGTGTGGAATATAAACATATATACGACAAGTGCCGGATTTGGCACGCCGACAGTGTCATCGTCATCTGTGTCATCACCGATACGGCTCGACTACTATGACTTCTTCACTGTCATCAGCGCCATCTCCGATATCGACTTCGGTAGTCAGACAGTTCATAGCATCTGTCATTTCCACACCTGACATCCTAGGGGCTGTCATCACATGCTTTCGGCGGAAGCTATAACACATCGTATTATCTTGTGTATAGCTTCACAATTTCACGGTTGACATATGCGAGCGTAGCACCCTGTTAGTAGTGCTTCACTGTGTGTTTGTTTTCACAACAAGATACAGTAATCACTCACCTTTAAGAAAACCCGGCGATAAGAAACCAGCCAGCTTGGGGGGGGGTACCGAAGTTGTCGAGAAAAGCTGGTGGTTTTTTTGAGCTATGGAATCCTCGAAAATAAGAAATATGGGTGCTGGCGCCGCAGGCGGAAATTTTTGAAAATGTCGCCTTTTTAAGTGTTTATCATTGGACTTTTAAGAGAATTGCCGGCTGATTGAAAGAAAATACTTGCTAATTCTTACCGATTCCATAGGACACGGGCGGGGGTACGTAAGTTGGTGGAATTAGCTGGCTGACCCCAAATCTCCAAATCTCCGGTTTTCTTAAAGGTGAGTGATTACTGTAGTCCACAAGTCCAAAAACACACTCGGTCCCACCTCAAGGGTGCTATCCCGAGACTAAGAGCCACAAGGCCCGACGACATACGGACATAATCAACAGAAATATCTGCGCTCTCAGGGCTGAAACCCCCAAAAGCTAAGGCACCGCACAAGCCGTGTCTGATGCTACCTGGCAGTAACAAACCAGGTCCCAAGAGAGCCTTCTACCCTAGGCCTAACATGCAGTAAGCATGAAGGTCACCCAGACCGGGGCCCCCATGGAGGAAACTATTGCCTACTGCATGCAATTACAGGCGGACCAGAGCAGGAAAAGTCCGACTGCCGTCCTAATGAGCCGACTGCCCCTCTGCGGGCCCCATCTCCATGTCCCACTGGACACCCAGCTGCTCCAAGCACGCCACATCTACCTTCTCCTGCTCTGTCAGCTCCCCACCAGTAGCCGATGCGGCATCACCTGCAACAGGGCGGACGGGCGGGACTCCACAGAAATCACCGTTAACGGCAACTGTCAAAACTGTCCAGACAGGGCCTCTTCAGGCCTCCGCAGATCAGAAAACCTCAGTTTTCCGATCAGCTCCAGATGACTGTCATACTGACAGCCATCCTCCGCTGACCAGAAAACCCTCAGTTTTCTAATCAGCTACGGCTCTCAGAGCCCAAAGACGAGTATCTGTCAAACCCGGCCGGTGCAACACCACAAAGATCACCACAACACAGTGCACAATGGGATCCACAAGATGGCAAAGGGCAGGGCCTGCATACTGATCTGAGCATGGGGCATGCTCCTGGACACCGCCAAGCGACGGTCCAAGCTCGAGGCCTTGTAAGTAGCACAGGCCGATGAAGAGCTCCAACCACCGAACTGATTGAACTCGTGGTCAGAAACCTGGTCAGCCTCCGCCACAGCCGTAGCCCCGCCAGACCGCAGAGACTGGGTCCCATACAGCTGCCTCAGCTCATCAGCATCCAACCCCGATGCCTCTGCCAACATACGGAACAGGTACCGGCGCAACTGCTGGTAGTCCAAAGGACCACCCGACAAGCAATCCTCCCCCGGCCGACGGGCAAACCGCCTACCATCAATCTGCTGGAACAGAGGCTCATGCGGCAGGACCCCTCTGCTAATCTGAATGTCAACCCACTGCTGGAGCAACTCAACCGGGCACAACTCCTGCCCCGGGGCCGCCCTGACCACCTCAATCACCTGGCCGAACCGATACTTATCCGTCTTCCTCTGCTCGAGGAACAGGCACATGTGGGTCTCAAAGAACCGTACATCCACCACCCGCAAGGACCCCGCACAGTCATACCGCATGAATGCCACCCACATAGACACCGTAACCGTAGCAAACATCCGCCTAGTCACTCCCCCAGACCGAACCCAGCACACCGCACCCCGAACCACAAACTCATACTCAAGCGGCTCCTTCCTAGCCAACCTCCTGTCACCCAACCGGCGGTGGGCCGCCTCACGGACCGCGGCCACAAGCCTATGACCAGCAGTGGGGTTCCTGTCTGCTGGAACCAGAGCATACTCATGGGCCCGAAAAATCATACCAGAGGCCGTCTTAACCACAGAGAAAGTCTTGGCCGCATTGGCCACATACTGCAGATACAAGGCCACCGTAACCGGGTCAGCCACCACCGCAGTCCGAGGGGGGTCCCTCTCAACACACCACCGCTAGTACCGCACAAAAGCCCGGGCATACCCATCAATGGTGCCCTGCTTCCTAGTCTCCAGCACCGCACCCTGGATGTCCCGCAGAAGCTGCTGCTCCAGAGGGTCCGTCTCCGAGAACCGCAAGCCATCCCAAAACTCCCCAGTACCTATGGTGCCTGCAGAAAGGGCAGACCCCGCAAGAGCCCACGGCCCCAAGAACACCTCTCACAGCCACCAAGAGTGCAACGAGACCCGAGGCCCGAAGGCTCCCTCTCATCAAAGGAAACCCGCACTACCAGGACCCGAAACCGGGGCAACCCCACCCCCCGCTCATTGGCCCTGCCAAGACCAGGGAGGAAGTTGTCCGCAGACGGCTGGAGCTCAATCCACTGGACCACACAATCAGCCAAATGCACCCCATACATCCGGGCACAGCAACACCCACCACGGCTGGAAGATCCACATAGGGACCACCACCGTAGCAGCTGCCCTCTCCGCCTGCAGAAACAGGAGAAGCCTGCCAATCAACCGAAAAGGACTCGGGTTGCACCAATTCACGTGCTCCCTCCAGTCCGACTGACTGAAGGTATCCACCCCAGAGGTGCCGGGGCAGTACCATGCATTGTTGAAGCGGGGCAGCAGACAGTTCTTGTCTGTAGCAAACCGATCACAGGTGTGCCGGTACCCCCCAACGATCCAAGGATCCAGGAAGTGAAAGATGGACGGATTCAGCATCCAGTCATCATAGTCCTGGATCTTGGACAGACCGTCCGACCGAACCTCAAACTCCCTGGGAACCCACACGGACGACAACACCACACTCTCTGACATACAGAACCAAAAAATCTCAACCGCCATGGCATGCAGCTCCTCATGCCTGCTACCACCCTCAAGGACAAAGTGGACCGCTTGGTTATCACAAATAACCAGCACCCGCTTGCCCCGAAGGCGGCCCGAGACACTGAAACCCCGGAGGGAGTCAAGGATACCCCGCAACTCTCTATGCGTAGAGGACCGCAGCCTGTCCTCCAAGGACAGGTAACTATGCCCCTCCAGCTCAGGACCCCCCCTCGGGCCCGGGGCACTCTCCAGCCAGGAACCCCATGCCACCTCAGATGCATCACAATGCTCAACCTCCAACTGCAAACCTGAACCTCTAGGCTCCCATATGCCCCGCTGGAACTGCCTAAACTCATCACCCAACCAAAACTCAAGCTCCTGCCTAAAAGCATCAGAGCCCGGGACGTGGGATGCCCACGTACCCCAACACAAGGTGTCAGCAATCATGACAGCCGCAGACCTAGTGAAAAGCTTGCAGAGTGCACCAAGCACAAACCACTGAGCATTCAATAGACCCGCAAACTTAGCCACAAGCCTCAGCGGCACCCGGCGGAAACAAGAAAGGATCTGCTCTGCACAAGCCCCAATCTTTGCAACCGCCTTGTCCGGGACAAACAGCCGCCTCCCTTGGAGGACAATCCCAACCCCAATATGCACCAAAACACGGGTCAAAAACAGCTGGGACTTGGTCTCAGAGACCAACCAGCCCGCCAGCTCCACATCCCGAATAATCGAGCGGAGCTCCCCCAAAGCAGCAGGATCCGCCAGGGAAGGGGCCCGCACCGCACAAATAAAGTCATCCACATACGGGTGCACCCGCACACCCCGAGCCCGCCAACGGCCTACAAGCTCCTTGTTGATTTTCGTAAAAACCCAACAAGCCGGAGCCAAACCAAACGGCAATACACGCAAAACTCATAGAAGACACCAAGCCACTCAACAGCCACATACTGCCGAGATCCCTCGTGCAGGTCAACGTGGTAATAGCCGGACTTATAGTCCCAATAGAACAAGCCATCATCCGGCCGCAGCACATCAACAAACGGCTGCAAGTGCTCGTACTTAAAACGAGGAAAGTCTAAAAAGGAATTCAAGTACTTACCATTGAAAATCAGCCGAAGCTTTACACCATTGTTGTCTACCATAATCGGCAAGACAACCTTAGGCTTTCGGGCCGCGCTCTCCGCACAGTGTCAACAGCCCCCATCAACTCACACTCTCGCAAAGCCCCCGTGACAAATTCCGTATACAAATTAGCCGACGAGTGATTAGGCAAGTGAATCGAGGGCGGGGGGCGCCCACTACTAAACCGCAAATTATACCCGTACTCAATCCAAGTCATCACATAAGTAGAACGCACAAAAGGTCCGCCAAAGGGAAGCGTGCTCTCTGAGCCTGCCTGCAACTCGCGGCACAGCAACCCCCTGCTCTACCATCGCAACAACATTCTCAAGCTCCTCTTCGGAAAACTCAACATCCAGACCTGGCAACAACAACCCGCAATCGACGAAAACATTATGCATTACAATAAAGAAATTGTTAAAGTTAGGCAGTCCGCACTAACATTCTGTCAAGCCTGGCGTTCCGCCACGGCACACAGCTCGGCATTCCGCACGAGACTAGTCTTCTGCTACTGCAAGGAGACTCTAACTGCCAGGCAACATAAAACAGGGAGCTCATCCCTGGCCACGTCCACGACCCCGGCCCGCAGCAGGCAAGGAACATTGATTCTGGTGGTGGCCCCACTGCCCACAACGAAAGCACATCAGGTTCTGGCCAAAGCCACGACCACTTCCAGCCCCAGCAGCTGGGGGAGGCGAAAAGGAAGGCAGCTGCTGCTGAACCACCGGCCTAGGGCGCTGATCCCTGGCCTTCTACTTGGCTGAATTAGCCTTGGCCTTGGCCTCATTCTCTGCCTTGACTTCCTTCCTCGCGCGCCTACACGCCTTGTCCTCCTCGTCATTTTCAGCGTACGATCGCCGCTCCAACTTTTCAGCCATCTTCCAACCCACTTCAGTACCCTCGTCTACCACCATCGCCAACACCTTCCCACGCTCTCTCGCTCGTGCGACGCCCTTCTCAACAGTCTCCACACAAACGGTAAGCGCCTCCACAACATTGGAAGGACGTTGCGTACCCTCCAAGGCCTTGCGAGCCTCATCCAACGCCGCCCCAATAGCAACGTGCGCGCCATAGTGGTGCTTGAACTCGTCGAACTGCTTACGCACGCCCTTGAAGGAGTCCTTCTCCAATCCGGCACAAGTAAGCTCCTGGCGGTCGTTTGCAGGAAGCTCATCGTAATCGACCGCGTCCAACCAAGGGCGCTTACGCGCCCCCCTAGACGCCTGCAACGACTCCTCACGCAGGACAGACAATCTACTCGTAAAAGTGGCCATCTGACGCATCAGCTTCTCCTGCGCCGGCGCCAAAGGGTATCCATTCTCCAAGGCTCTAGCGGCCTCCACATACGACGCGTGCGCTTTTAAATCATCGACTTTCGGCTGGCAAGCGTTGACGTCGGTGAACCAATCCATGTCGATAATTCAAAAAAATAACAATATATATAAAAATTCGAACTGAAGAATAGTAAAGTCACAGCACCGAAAACTCCACAGAAATCACAGTTAACGGCTACCGGAATATCCTAGTACACTAGATATCAGATAGTCCCGTACTCAGTGTGGATAAACTCTCTCAGATAAATAAACCCTAAGCTAGATATACCCGGAACGGTCTCGGACGGTCTCGGAGTCTAGCCTACCTGTGACACCGCGTGTGTCACAGTACGAACCTACAGATCAGTCAGCAATCCAGTGTTGGTCCTAGGGATCTGTCATAGGGGCCTGACCGGGACTCCCAGTCAGGGCTGCCTATACAGATTTCAGCAACGGCAACTGTCAAAACTGTCCAGACAGGGCCTCTTCAGGCCTCCGCAGATCAGAAAACCTCAGTTTTCCGATCAGCTCCAGAAGTCCAGATGACTGTCATACTGACAGCCATCCTCCGCTGACCAGAAAACTCTCAGTTTCGAGTTTGATTAGCTCTATGACGGTCCACCCCCCAGAATTGGTGGGACGACTGGTAGGGTGCAGTTGGCGTGCTGTAGCGGCGTGTAGCTCGATGGCCAAGGCAAGATGCATGGTGGGGATGACGAAGGACATCATGTGGGATGTGGGACTACCGCGCCTTGCCACATGGAGGCTCGGCACACCCCTAATTCTAGTGCAAAAGGTTGTTGATGTAGATTGTGGTAGGTGGGGGCATTGGAGGGGGTGTGGCCCGAGCATGGTTGCGCTGACGGAGCAGGGCGTAGCGAGCGAACCGCTTCGATTCGTGCGGCGCGCGAGGTGTCCCAACACACTAGAAGAGTGGCGAAATAATACTTTTGGGGTGGTTGGCGGGGGGCAGGGTGGGGAGGTTCGAAATGCAGGCCGGCTCTCAGGGTTCGGGTCTTACGCGTACGTGGGTCGCAAGGCTGAAAAAAACCGGACCGTCATAGAGATATGGCCAATGAATCCAAACTCGGTCTCGTGGTGCCATGTGCATCGAAAACAATGTAACACATGCCCTGAAGGGTCACTCGACCGCTGGGGTGGCTTGGAGCCCCCATGGATCCGCCGATTTCGAAGGGGGGTCACGGGGGATGCAACTTTCACCCGCTGTATAAGGGTGACCGTTGCCCCCCTGGAACCCTCTCATTCGTGTCGCGAGGTCTTTTTATTTGTCGTGTCGCAAAAAGATTCGTTTATATTAACGACGCTTCGCAGCTTTTTCAGAAATATGCTGTTTTTCATTTCGTTTCCCTTAAAGGAGCGAAACAGGTTTCCTGGGAAAAAGTGACATCAACAGGCCACACCGCAGGAGCTGTCCCTCAAAAATTATGCCGTTGGAAATTTTCCAAAAACTTTCTGCCCATGTCAGCAGTCCTACCCCGGATTGTGTCGAGCGCTCGCGCTTTACCGGCCAATCATGATACGATAGCATCTGAGGGATACCGACCTCAGCATCAGCAGTCCTACCCCGGATTGTCTCGACCGATCGCTCGTAGCCGACAACGAGAGTTTAACAATTCACAATTATACCACAAAGATATGCGGAATTTCCAATTATGAATTTGTCGCAACACTACCACTTTCATACGAGGAAAACAGAATCCGCTTGCATTATATACTGCTAAGACCGCTGAACTGAGCGCCCCGTAAGTCACTCTTCAGCGACCGTTGTGTTTGGAATAATCCCGTCTACCAAACACAACGTAACTATGCATATGCATTCTAAAGTATGTTAGGAACCTCATATTTCTTGCGCGCGCAAGATCCGTTCAGATTCTAGGAGTCTGGACGCGGCGCGTTAGAGGGGGTGGATGATTTTGTCATTCGTCGAGTCCGCTGACTCGACTCACGCGCAGCAGCGACGCATAATGCACAGCATGGCTTTATCACGCATATCTCATATGCATATACAACATATTTTGAGCATCTGACACTGCACTGACAGCTCTGGCGGAAACGCGGATGTCATTTGCGTCCACGTTTCCGCTAGGATTTCTTCCCTCATTCGCGCGCTCGCTTGCAAGCGAGCATGCGCATCGCGTGAGGGAATTGTTTGCAAAAATAGCACCTGGTGTGTGTTATCTTTCCGAAATAAATTGGACAGACTCGTCAGTCAACCATACATCTCACTGTAGGCTGGCGCGTTCATCCGGGTATAGCGAACGGAATTTTGAGTTTCTAAAACCCCCAATAGTTGCGATTGCGGGTATCATTCTACGTGATGCGCGTATCGATAAACTTAGTAGGAATATGTGATAATATTCAATAGGAAATTCTTGCTTAGATTAATACATGATCTTAAGAAGTAATCTTGTTTTGGCTCGACAGGGGCACACTGCGGGGGAAACGTTCCGTGTTATTCTTAAAATTGCATATTTAACAAATGACATTTGAACACTCACCACTGCAAAAACGGACAGATTTTGCAAAAACGGTCACGATTCTGCAAAAGCCGACACTGGAAAACTCTCGAGCGTGTTTGACCTCATCATTATGCCATGACACCATTCGGGTGTCATCGTCATCGTCATCGATTATGGGGTGGGGATGGGGTCCGATTCTCTTTCTGTGTGGCGATTTTATTGAAAGGAATTTTCGCGAATTAATTCCTCCGTTCAACACGACACCCTGAATGCAATTAAAATAATCGTTTGTCCGATTTGTTTTTCATAATTTGTTATCCTTGCTATTCCTGTCCATACAAATTTGGTCATCTGAAAATTTTCTGTGAATTTTGTGGATTTCTGCGAATTTTCACGACAGAAATGAGCGTTGCGCTCATGTTTGTCGCAGGTGCGACAGAAATGAGCGCAACGCTCATTTATGTCGCACGGTATAATTGCAGTTTTGTCGCACGGTGCGACAAATAAAATAACCTTGCGACAAAAATGAAGTGCATCCTGCCCCCCTTCTGCTGTCACCCCTCACTGTGCTGCGACTCTCTGCTGTGTCACTTGCTGCAACATCACCAACCGCTAGGAATATTAAAACACTATCTGTATTCTAATATTCACTTGAGTACTGTATCTGAAACCCTGAGCTCACGGCTTTAGCTTTCTTCTCTGTGAAAGCTTACAATATATTACAGCAGTATATATTTTAGCTTTCCCGTCAGGTTTGGGCTGCACCACTTGAAGCGGTGGTCTTTTTTTTTTCAGTCCTTACTCTCGTCATCGCATCTCCAGCGACGTCGCGTCTCCAGCGACCGCATCTCCAGCGAACCCTTGTTTGCATCTCCAGCAACGCCCCGCTGTTACCGTAAGATCATTACGGCTACGGGAATCATCTGGGCGTGCCGTATCACGCCACTTTCGGCTTCATTAGCATCTCCAGCTGCGAGACCGACTACAATCTATTCGCGGTTGTGCCTCTCTGAACAGCAGCACCCCTTCTGCACGAAAATTGGCTTACCGCACGGTATTTTTGGCGTCACCAGCGTGTTCCCCGTCAAAATTCACCCTTAATTCACTTTTCCATCACTGGAAATTGTCGATTTTACGAAAAGTTGGGTTTTCGCTTGCGAACCCTATCTAATATTTCACAGAATTCTGCAGTCTGCTGTCGGCCATGTCCAACGCGCACCAACGTGCGCGCGTGACCGCTATTCGGGCTGCCCTAGAGTCTCTCCGAGTATATCGACGGGATTCTGCCACTGGCTATGGTTTGGTGGTGTCTGGTGGTGCTTATGCACCAGACACCAGACTCGAGTCCATCGCTTTCGCCATCGACCAGAGCTTTGACTCCTTCGAGCTCGCCCCGCGGCATCCTCAGCTTTACCCTCCACCTTGCGCGCCTCTTGGTCGTTGTCTGGTGGTGGCGTGTGGTGGTGCTAATGCCCCCATCGCATCCACTCTTCTTTTTACTTTCGCCATCATGTGCGGAGAGGATCCACGCCGCGTTTTTTACCTCACGTCCATTGCCACGCCCGCTCTGGTCGTGCCAAGCCGCGTTGGGTCGTGGCACCGCAGAGGTATCGGTTTTAAAAAAAAAATGAGCAAAAGAATGTACAACCCTAGAAATTGTCCGATCGTGTGATGTGCCTGCTAGATTCTAAGATGACGCCGGCAGGGCCATTCTAGTCGGGTTGAAAAAGGCCCCTTAGATCACAGTCTTGCAGGCCCGCGTAACACTTGCATTTGGTCACCTCACACCTACGGGGTGAGGTGGTGTCACGGGGGATGCAACTTTCACCCCCTGTATAAGGGTGACGGTTGCCCCCCTTCTGTTGTCACCCCTCACCGTGTTGTGACTCTCTGCTGTGTCACTTGCTGCAACATCACCAACCGCTAGGAATATTAAAACACTATCTGTATTCTAATATTCACTTGAGTACTGTATCTGAAACCCTGAGCTCACGGCTTCAGCTTTCTTCTCTGTGAAAGCTTATAATATATTACAGCAGTATATATTTTAGCTTTCCCGTCAGGGGACTAGGGCAGGATATGGCCAATGAATCCAAACTCGGTCTCGTGGTGCCATGTGCATCGAAAACAATGTAACACATGCCCTGAAGGGTCACTCGACCGCTGGGGTGGCTTGGAGCCCCATGGATCCGCCGATTTCGAAGGGGGGCTAGGGCAGGATATCTCTATGACGGTCCACCCCCCAGAATTGGTGGGACGATAGGTAGGGTGCAGTTGGCGTGCTGTAGCGGCGTGTAGCTCGATGGCCAAGGCAAGATGCATGGTGGGGATGACGAAGAACATCATGTGGGATGTGGGACTACCGCGCCTTGCCACATGGAGGCTCGGCACACCTAATTCTAGTGCAAAAGGTTGTTGATGTAGACTGTGGTAGGTGGGGGCATGTTGGAGGGGGTGTGGCCCCTGGCCCGAGCATGGTTGCGCTGACGGAGCAGGGCGTAGCGAGCGAACCGCTTCGATTCGTGCGGCGCGCGAGGTGTCCCAACACACTAGAAGAGTGGCGAAATAATACTTTTGGGGTGGTTGGCGGGGGCTACGGCGTATTAAGAGTGTAATGAAAAGCGCGACGGATTCCTTTTCGATTCCTCAGATGCGAATTATATTTTTCATTGTTTACAAATTCCGAACAGCCGTCGGATTAAATCAGAAGGACATCTAAACCGTTATCGAAATCGCACCGGTATCTTTCTGGAATCTGTCCGCTTCCGTTCGCGCTTCTTAAGCGCTTTACACTGTGAAAACCTAGTGCAGCAGGGTAGATTAATGAAGAGATTGATAACTCGTCGCGATATATTAGAAGCGAATAATGTTTATTATAAGCTATTATGAACGCTAGGAAGCATCCCCGCACAGATTCGGTGACTGGAAGCAGATCCCGGATTCCCCGCTTCGTGTGGCGGAAGGCGGGAACCGGCATCCGCAAAACGGCATTCCCTTCGGTATCCTGCCGAAGGGAACGCTAAGAAATAGTAATAACAACGACTGAAACATATTTTCAACGCTGTATGTGTGCATTTGTGTTTCATTTGGTCATTTGGTTCACACGCTTCGAGCCCCGCGGCACATCCGGGATGGCGCGTGTAAGTTACTAAATACGCAAACCAACGCAGCAAGTACGTCCATATGGGCTGATGAACAAACGTTACTTGGGGCGTTGCGAGAAACCGATGGGAACAGCTGCATTCGTACATCTCTAGAGATGATGTAAAGAAGTAGCATGCCAAATCTTTGCGAGAAATTGGATTCACGCAAATCCCCAAAGTACGATTGTGAGGACCTAAGCCCTCGACTACCTCAAACCTTCAGAATGCCCTTTCGACAAAGTTTGGTATGCTTTTTCTGCACCTGCACGTTCCGGGGCGGCTGCATATAAGCAATCCCTATATTAACGCTATAAGTATTTAATCTCGGATTTTATATCCGTCGCGTTTTTAAATATGGGCTTAATACGCCGTAGGGGGGGCAGGGTGGGGAGGTTCGAAATGCAGGCCGGCTCTCAGGGTTCGGGTCTTACCCGTACGTGGGTCGCAAGGCTGAAAAAAACCGGACCGTCATAGAGTTAGGTCATGAAATTGCTGATGTCATTGTCATGTCATGTCATGTCATGACATGACAATGACATGACACGAAGATTCAAGATCTATAAAGTAACCGATCCTCTGAAACAAATAAAATGGTCTCACGCGACAGGGAAAGAGTTTCACAAATGGGTCACAAAAAAGCTCATCAATACTTTCTGAAGCTCAACTGCCTGCGGCGCATCATTGTAAAAAATCGGTGAACAGACTTAAAAGCTGCAACCTGTTATATGCTTCCCTCGAACGTATGTCATGAGTGAAGGACGGGATAGAACGGGCCCTGTGGAACTGCGGTCAGCATGAATAAGCGTGCTGCCGCCATATTACGTGACCTGCAGCACGGTGTGTCTTTTGCGATGTCACCAAGGATCCAGGTTACATATTAGTCGCCGCAGTTCTGCTGAGCTCCGCGACCGCTCGTCTGGAAACGCCCATTAACGCTTTTCGCAGACATGGTACGTTGCGCCTCACTTGAAGCATGCCACGCCCGGGTTCCTGTTATCAGCTGTTAGCAGCTCATCCCCTTTTACTAGTGGGCACTGTTGTGTTATCAGCGTGTTTCCCCCAGCATCCTTCAGAGCTGTGTGTATCAATCGGGAACCCTGACCAAACTTCGCCAGAAGACGGCGTGAAAACTCGTGTGTTCGCTCGAGATCGAACCGAGGCCGTGCCTCGCACACAGGCTCAAGCTTCAGCGACCAACCTACTTTCAGACCACAACGAGGAGAACAGCTCATTGGGCGACAGCACACTGGGTGGAAGCACGCTGGGCGGAAGCACGATCGGTGCTAGCAGTGAGGCCCTTCGCCTATACCCCCTGCCCACGACAACGGACGCGTTGCGGTGTAGGCGAGACCTTGTCGATTAGCGGATTATCTCATGCGGGCACAGCAAAAGCTACTAGTGTACTTATATATTAAATATGCGGGCACAGCAAAAGCTACTAGTGTACACGTGTCATGCGGGCACAGCAACAGCTACTAATGTACTTGTCATGTAAGCGTCACTTCAGTCGGAGTTGCAACGATGCTGGAGGGTTGTCACGTGCGGCTTGCCCCTCGGTATGATGCGATATCCCTGCTCCCCGTGAGGCGGGCGCAGTTGATATGCGCTGCGTGTGCTGGGAAATATCGCGAAGTAAGCGGATCGACCACTACGTGAGAGCCGCATCGCACTGCCGTGATACGGTTGCGCAGGCAGCTTACACCCGGCACCCAGAGTTAAAAATTGGGCGCCAGCCACGCTGAACTCGTCTCACTTGCATGCAGTCCGGGGGCGCTTTTCTGCTAGTTTTGTTCAAGCCCGTTCGTCATGCACTGTGTTCGCGAGGGCAAGACCTGGTGAATGTTGGGGGAGAGCGCCGTGCCGTTGGGTGAGACAATGGCACTCCCCCAGGTCGCGGAATGTGACGTTCTTTATTATCGGGCGGTCAGAGCCGTACAGTGCCTTCCTGCATGTCGGTCCTCTTTTCATCGTTTTCACCTGCGACCAACCAGATGCAGAGTCTCGCCGTTGGTAGCTTGGGGAGTGTCCTTAACTACGATCGTAGTAGTTCTGGCCAGCTTCCCGACATGTGACGCCGTCGACGTGTGTGTGTGTGTGTGTATGCTTATCCTTGCGACTCCTTTGGCACCCCGAAGCCACAGGAGACTGCACTATGTACCCACGCCGGAGATCAAAGGATTCAGCACACACTTCGGGACACTCATCCGGATTTTCCGGAGCTCACTAGTGAAGAATGGGACCCCCTAAGCCTCGCTGAGCCACCCGAGCCCCTCCGCATCTGCACCGCCAGCGCACTGCCGCCTTGTGCCTGAAGCCGGTTCATCCCTGCCCCCCTGTGTGTGTGTATATGCTTATCCTTGCGAATCCTTTGGCACCCCGAAGCCACAGGAGACTGCACTATGTACCCACGCCGGGGATCAAAGGATTCAGCACACACTTCGGGACACTCATCCGGATTCTCCGGAGCTCACTAGTGAAGAATGGGACCCCCTAAGCCTCGCTGAGCCACCCGAGCCCCTCTGCATCTGCACCGCCAGCGCACTGCCACCTTGTGCTTGAAGCCGGTTCATCCCTGCCCCCCGAGCTGCGCGAGCCATATCTCCACCACCAAGCCCACGCGCAAGACCACCCCTCTGCTCCCTGAGCCTCACTGGACCACCTGAGCCCCTCTGCGACTGTCCTGCCGGCGCACTGCTGCTGTGTCTCTGGAGACGGCTAACCTCCGCCACTCGAGCCACCCCTCCACCACCAAGCCCACATCCCACATCACCCCGCTGCCCCCTACAGCCTGGTCTCAAGAGAGCTTGCCCACCCACGCCACGGCCAGAATGCCCAAGCGCTGTCCAAAGGGGCTGAGAATGATAAACTGGGTTGCCCTCATCCAAACTTGCGCATCCGCCACCGACTTGCGCCTGTAGCCCTCTACCCCCAGCACCAACTCCCCGTGACTGGAGCCCTTGCGCTGATTGCCTTGCGAGATGGCCGCGAACTTGAGCAATGCGCTCCACACTTGCGTTGTAACTGTCACGCCGCACTGTTCCTACTTGGGGTCCCATCCCCACAGTTGCCTGTGTGTCCCAAGCCCTCCCGGTGGCCAATAGTTCACCACCCGGTCGTCGCCTTCCCGACAGCTGCTCACTGTTAGTTCCGGCACGGCCAGCAACCTCGCCCGGTGGGCACGGAAGCTGATGAGATGCCGTATGCTGCCGTGCAACCTGTTGTAAGTGGTCATCGCTGCCAGGATGGGCCCCCGGCTCTGAGGGGCCCGGCGTGTGTCATCTCCACCCGCGGACCTCCCCACATCTCCCCCGTCATCCTCATCAGTTCCCCCCATGCCATCAACCCCCCCAAGAAGGCCGGCCACCCGCCTGCTCGCCCCCATCAAGGTGGCCACCCCTCCCTCAGCCAAGGCCATTGCTTGCTCCGGCGAGGCCCCACTCTGCTCCTGAGTCCAGACCCCACTCCCCGGGCCCGGCGACAAAAGGTCATCCCACTCATTCAAGATATCCTCGACACTTCACGCCGCCTGGCTGAGCCCGCCTGTGTGTGTGTGTGTGTGTATGTCTGCTTGTCACGGCCCCGCCCTGCTCCTGATTTGCTTCTCACATCCACTGGGATGATGGTGGGCTGGCTTTTGTTGGCCGATCTCATGCCGTTCAGTGTGTGCGAGGTCTCGTTTTTAACGGGGACGGCCACTGGAGTGATTTGGATGATGGGATCTGGCTGTCCCTGTGGTACCCTTCTGACGGGTACTGCCTCTTTGAGAGCGGGGATTCGTTTGCGGCTCGCTATTTGGGAGTGTCTTGGATTTGTCTGACGCTTGCTCCCTCTCCGTGTACAGTGCTCATAGTTATTACACATGCCGGGGGACTTGTGTTATCTGACCCTGATATGAGATACCTGCGCATCGCTGTGAACGGGGACGGCCGCTGGGTGGAAGTGGGTTTTGGGAGGCGGTTATCCCTGTGGTGCCATTCTGGCGGGCACTGCCTCTTGGAGAGCTCGGTAGATTCGTCCGTCGTGCTGCGAGGAGAGGCAGAAGGTGGTGGTGTACACCTTCTGTGTTTTCCCTTGAATTTTGTGGGGAGCACTTAGGTGCCCGCATGTTTCCTTTTTTTGACATGGGGTGTCCATGCTGTGTGGTGTGACTGCATTCATGACATAACCATGGACCAACAGGTCCCATCCATCGACCGAGAGCCACTGGGGGGCATGCCAGCAGGGTCCGCTTACTCCGTAACCCAGAGACCAACAGTTGTTTGGCGACGA
>LGRX02007002.1:0-14790 GCA_001247695.2 Cymbomonas tetramitiformis
CGTCGTCTGGCGCGGCTCTGCGTGCGACTTTCCAGAGGGTAAGAGCGAAGAGGTTGGATGGACATCTTCTCCTCCTCTTCCTCCCCAGCGCTATCTTCTGGTTCGGACTTTTGAGTGAACGAGGGGGGTTCTTCTTCCCGCGGTGCCGCCTGGGCGTTGGTGACGTTCGCTGGTGCTGCCACTGCTTCATTACCTTCCAAGATCGGCCGCAGACGATGGCGTTGCTGTTTCTGAATGGTCAGTAGCAGTTCCAGGTGGGTTTCCTCCTGGATGGTTTTCAGGGGAGACGGCTCCACTCCTTCTGTCACCGTTGTCAACACACTTGGGTTGTTCTCCGATCTGGCGGCGGCCAGCTGTCGCTCCATCAACTGCTGCGTGAAGTTGAGCGACCGCTGGGAGTCCTCGAGGTCAGAAATGTCCCCAGAAGTTGCGGGCTGAGAACTGGATGGAGATAAGGTCAAATCGAGAGTTGTCGCGGGATTCGCATCTGATGGTTCCGCTGAGTCCAGGGAGAGTGAATCACCACTTGCTGTTGAGGGTAGAGCCAGGTGAGCAGCCTCCTCCGCAGCTTCCCTTTCTCGCTGGTTCCATTGGTGCACCCTGTATAGACTGCACCATGCGTCTGGAATTCCTACATCTCCACCGGAACCTGGGATAGTACCGCACTCGGTCTCCAGAGATAGCTGAACTGCTCCTTCGGTTATCGTTAGGTCAGGGGTGACCTTCCCATGCCATCTGTACCAGCGGCGGCGATATCTGCGCCACCCTTCTGGTACCCATGCATTTCTCCAATTCTCATTCTCCTTTACCAGCGCTGCCGCGGCCATGTGCTCCGGGTGCGTCATCTCTCTCCAAGCACGCGTGCGATCCGCCAGTGACTCTGCTCGAAGTCCTGGTGGTTCATCTCCCAGCCTCGTAACCTCTGCCTCATGCTGCAGTCGGTCTCGTACCGTGTTCGGAGTTCTGCTGCGAGGTTTTCCAGTGCGCTTGCGCGCTGCACTCGTAGTGCTCTCTGCGCTTAAGGACGCCCTCTCTGCCAAGGCTGGACACGCTGCTGGTCGAGACGTCGAAGGAAACACCTCAGGTCGAAGTTTAAAAGGTGGGGGTTCTGAAGCTGGGCGAGTTTTTGAAGTTCCACCCCCTTCCTCCCCACTGTCGTCCAGAGGGTGTGAAACCGCGGGTAGCGTTACATCCTGAATCCGCTGCCTCAAGGCTCGCATACGCTCCACCGGAGCTTTTCTCGGTACCCGCGGTCGAGGAGTGTTCCGCCAGGGGGTGTTGAGTGGGTTGAAGGTCCACTGGGTCTCCTCTTCCTGACCCTCATCCTCATCCAGTGCTGCCAGTACTGATGCCTCAGGGTTAGGGTTAGGGTTAGGGTTAGGGTTAGGGTTAGGGTTAGGGTCTGTGGGGTCAACGCGGGGCGTTTCGCCACGCTCGCGTTGTGGAGCCCGACGGCGATCACCAGTTCCAAGGGCGCGATCTACACTGAACATAACGGGAGGCTTGGAGCGCTCAGGCGACGAAGTGGGTGACCTTCGTGGCGACCGCTGATGGCGCCGGGACACCAAGTGATGTTCTCGCCGGCCCTGCTCGGTGGAAAGGTTCGCTGTGTAAACAGCGGTACTGGTCAACGAGGGTTCATCCCGTAGGGTTCTGGTTCTGTCGAGATGGCGTTGTCGCCTCTGATCGGCAGACCAGGTGAATCCGTACCCTCGAGCGGCCAGAGGGTTGGGGGGTGGCGGAGGCTCTTTCTGGATATTCCCCCGGTTGTGGGCGAAGGCTGTACTCCTTGCCCAGGGGCGGTTACCCATACCGCCCTGTCGCCGGCGTCCCGCCGGCAGGAAGACACTCAGTCCTCCTCTTCCGCAGATTGCTGACCCGAGGAGGACGCTGCGGCCGATTCCTCGTTCTGAAAATACTCCAGCGCTTCCGCTTCCTCTTCAAAATCCTCCCATTCTGTTTCCAGCGCTGCGATATGAGATTCATTTGCAGCGCGGCGGCGTGCCAAACGAGCTGGGGCGTCAGCAATCCAGGCTCGTTTCTTGGCCTCGTCGGGACAGTTAGCCCATAAATGGGAGTCAGAGGTGCAGACGTAACATCGGCGTGGCGGCCTGGTCAATCCCGCCGGGCGGGGCGGCACGGCGTGCTGCACCCTGAGGTCGGCGGGGTCGGGGTCAGTAGCATCTTCCTCCCCAGCGTCCTGCACGGCGTTAAGTCTGGAGGACGAGCGACCATTCCTCCAGGCAGGACTTCGGTTCGCAGGTGCAGAGACGGGAGAGGTTCGCGCTGCGGTCAGAGCTTCACCGCGCTCCAATTTGGTGGCCACAGTGATGATATGCTGCAGCGCGGTGGATCCGGGATGATTGCTTTCCCAATCCGCTGGACTTTGCAGATCCAACCGATCCTCAATAAGGCGATCCATGACAGCTTGCTTCAGTCGCAGTCCAGACCAGAACAGATATAATAGCTGCTGTTGGCTGATGGCGTGGCAGTTGGGCATGGCGTCTGCCAATAACTGGACTACCTCGTGCCAGGATACCAGACGAGTAGCGAACAAACGCGCGGTCTCTTCTCGTCGCTGCGCCATGCGCATCACTGTCCCCGCTAGTCCTACCAGCGCGATGTCATCCAGTACGCTCCTGGCTACGTCGGCCAGGAAAGGCGCCAAAGTGGCGTAACGCCGGTTCCAGGCCTCCGAGTTCATCATTCCACCTTGCTTGAGAAAAGTTAGGGATCGCGGCTGTAGTTTGCGTTGAGCCACTTCCTTCAAGATCTCCGGCATGGTGATCATGGTTAGGTCTAGGCGATAAGCACTCATGCGACCCAGGGCGAAGGTGACTACGCCCATTGACAGAAAATTGACCAGCGCTTCAGAAAAAGGTGGAAGCGCGGCAATATCTGCGTCGGTGGTGATTAGGTCAGCGGAGGAGGGGTACATAGGAATGTCTCTGATCAGCTTGAGCACATCCGCCACTGTCTTGGATTCTCGGTAGACATCACTTGGGGAAGCCGCTCCCATAAGATCGTGGTGCCCTGGGAATTGAGAAAGGCGCTGGTCCACTGGCAGGAGTCCTGGGGCCGCTGGCAAGGAATTTCCAGGCGATCTGTACTCTGCTGCGCTGGGAACACCAGAGGGAAACCGATTGACGCCCAGTCTAGCTGGGACTGTGGCGGGAGTTGGTTGGTTGCCAGCCGCCATTCCTCTAAACAAGTACGCCTCGGAAGATGAAAATGCTGCCCAAATTTGGAGTCCCAGGGGGTCAAATTCGGTCAGCTCGGACTCTAAGGCATTTTCCGCGATGGTTACCCATGAGTACAAGGGCAGGCGTCTCTGCTGAGTTCCAGTACGGCTTTCCGCGCAACGCCGCGCTTCATCCACTTGCGTTCTCTCCACTTCCAGAGTGAAAGCGTCACTGTCCTCAATCTCAGTCAGGCGCACAGGAGTATGCACTGACCCATGCTGCGCCAGGTCTTGGATGTCCACTCCGATGTGCCGCAAAGTCATCCAAATCCGATTGGTATCGGTTATGAAGTGACTGGCGCTTCCAGGCATGGTTGGCAGTCGGTAAGAGTATTGTGCCTCAGCGCCGTGGCTGACAGTAACTGCGGAGGAAGAGGACAGGTGATTTCTCAACCAGAATGAGGCTCCTTCTAAAGTCCATAACAACACGTCTAGACGCCGGTGTCGTGGTTCACCATTGTCTGAAGGCGGGGGCGAGTTTCCTGGTGACGGTTGATCAGGCTCAGCGGAGTCAGAGGGCGATGAGCCGGTAGCCGGTGGATCCGGCTGAAATGGTGCCGGCGCCGGATGAGCCGGTGCCGGAGCCGGTTGAGCCGGTGCTGGAGCCGGTTGAGCCGGTGCGGGAACCGGTTGAGCCGGTGCCGGTACCAGCCAGGGACCTGATCCAGCTGCTGGCGCCGGTGCACCTGGTAAACCGCTCGCCCATCCTAAGGTGTGCTGGTAGGGCGTCATAGGTGGAGCGCCCACTGCTGGTAGAACCGAAGTCAGATGCGGATAGTGTTGGAGCACTTGCTGATGCAGATTTTGCATGTACTCCGATACCTCTAACATCATCTGATTCTGCATTAGGGATTGATGCTGAGAGTTCAGTGCGGGGACAGAGGCATCTGAGGGCGTTCTGGCTGAGGCGGGGTCAGAGAAGAGTGCTCTGCGCTGTTCTGCCAGGCGCTGCTGGTTCTGTTCCCATCTCTGATGGCGCCTCTCCCGGCGAGAAAGCTGGTTCACTGAGTCTGAGTTCAGAGGTAAGTTTCTGACTGGAATTCTGCTGAGGACATCTGCTTGAGAAGGGGGGTCGATGACTGGTAGGTTGCGGTTAAGATGCGGCTGGTAGGCTGCGAGTCCAATGCTACGCCTGAGTGCGAGGTCTGCGTAACTGACTGAGCTGACTGGCTGCTCCGTAGTTGTTGAGGTCAGCGAGGTAGTCAAAGGTCTGGACTCGCGGTTCAACAGGGACTCGGGCATATCCGTAGTTGTTGAGGTCAGCGAGGTAGTCAAAGGTCTGGACTCGCGGTTCAACAGGGACTCGGGCATATCCGTAGTTGTTGAGGTCAGCGAGGTAGTCAAAGGACTGGACTCGCAGTTCAACAGGGACTCGAGCATATCCGTAACCGTAGCCGCCTCCGTAGTCGCCTGAGTCAGTGAGGGCGTCAGTGAAGTTGCCTCGCTGTCTATCTCGGACTCGAAAGTCACCGATAACCTTGCCATAGAGTCACCGATCACCTTAGGTTCTGTAACGGTATCGGTAATCGGTGAGGTCAGCGAATGCTCAGAACATGCTATGCTTATGTGGCGTGGGCCACCTGTCAAGCCGGAGCCACCTGTCCTCCCCGCTGCCCCCACCTCCCCGTTGCTTGTTGAGGAGGGAGTTGGATGCATTGAGTGTGCCATGAGTTCGCCAGCCATGCTTTGGTGCGTGTCCTCTGACCTCCCCGCTGCCCCCACACCCCCTTGGTTAGGGCGCGGAGTCCAGGCGAGATTCTCACCCGGCTGCTGGCGCTTTCGCCAGTTGGCCACATCAGAGCGGGAAGGAAATTGACGAAGTCCTGCTTTCTGCTCATTCGCCTCATTCTGCATGTCCTGCTCACATGCTGCAATTTTGACCTCGGTCATTTCGCGCACGGCGATCGGGTCGCGAGGTGGTCGGTCAGCCGGTAGAGGTTGTCCCACAGAGGCTGCTCCCGCGGACTCAGCCTGAAGCGCGTTCTCGCTGAATGGCGTGGGCAGCTGGCCGTGCGGGGAGGTCATCACCGTAGCTCCAGACCAAGTGTGTGGAGTCCTGTAGGGGTTCAAAGGACTTCGCGGTCTTGGAGCTGGAGGACTCATGTCGCGCGTCCGTGGTGGGCTCCTGCAGCGCGGCGGTGGCGGGGTCCGGTCTCGAGTCCGAGGCGGGCTTCGCTGGCGCGGAGCTGGAGGGCTCAGGTCGCGGCTTCCGGGCAATCGCAGGATGCCAGGGGAAGGAGAGGTCAAGTTGACATACCGCTGGGGAGTCGCCCTCATGTTTCGCCCTGCACCAGGGGTGTCAACAGTCAGCACCCTTGGTGACGCCGCTCTTGCATGACGCAGGGGCGGATTAGGGCGCGGTTTAGGTACCGTTACAGCCTCCTCCAGGGAAGGTGTCACACAAGTGGTTCCAGAGTCCAGAGCCAGAGGAGTCACGCTGTTAAACTCAGGAGCATCAGCTGACAGGGTCGACTTCTTCTTGGGAATCTGGAAGCTTGGCGCACCTGCTGCTGTCGCAGCCGGTGGCGGCTGACCCGGAGAGGGCGCCTTGTAGGTGCCCTTCGCCCCCTTGCCAGTGGTCCCAGTGGCTGCGGCACCTCTCGTGCTGCGCTGGCTGGCCTGTCGTCCCCTTGTACGCCGAGGAGTCGACGTAGGCGACGTTGGAGGTGAGCGTCCCGTGTTAGCGTTTTGCATCATGTCGAATTTAAGAGTGACAAAGTGCAAATCTGACCGTTGGGGAAGTCAAATCTGTCCAATTTGGCAAATCCCCCCAGAACACTCAGAAAAATATTTCCTTGTAGCAGTGGAAGTCGTGGTGAATAACGAAATATGCTTTCCAGAGTGAAATGCAAGTTTTGGTGGCCAAATTTCAAAAATGGAGTGTCGATCGGCAGTTTGGCTAATTTCTTCTTGGCGGCCATCCCGGAGCAATCCAGACTAATTGGCCAGGACCCAGTATTGGAGACTATTTTTTTCCTTCAACGGATATAAAAAAAATGGAAAACTATCCTTCTGGGCTCCCGTTTCCTTCTATGTAGTCTGCTGGGCTCAAATTGGTCTAATTTTTGCTCTGCCGTGCCGGTTGGCCATCCGAATTTAAAATGTAGCGATCTATGAGGACCTAGGTCTCGGGGCCAGGTTCCAAACGACAAAAAACTATCAAGAAACGTCTAGAATTTTTGTGCCTACGTTAAAACGGTCTCCGAGGTCCTCTTTTTCTCAATCTGCCACTGATCCACTTTTCACTCTCCGTTCGGGTCAATCTGGCTGTTAATCCCGGTAGATCTGAGTTGCTGGCGGCTTCTTTTCCCACTTTCTGACCACTTTGCAGCATAACAGTTTTGAAAAATCGCCTGTTTGCATGCAGGGTGAAAGTCAGGGGGCAAAAAGGGCGCAGAGCAATACCACTTCCAAGTGAAGACTTCTTGAGCACGTGACTGTATCCGAGCCTGCGCTCAAGGGTCAGTCAGAGGTAAATCTTGCTTCAATCTTGGGGCACAGGTCCGTAGTCGGCAATTTTGCAGTGTACAAATTTGCAATGTTCTAGATAAACAGTTGAACAAGGCTACAATTCAAGCAATTGCAATATCTTTATGGCAGGAAAGATTGACCAGTAAATTAACAGGTTGAGCAACAGCTCCTCCAAATAGTTACTTCAAGTTAGAACCGCCTCCAAATGGGCAATATTCAAGTCTTATACTTTCAAGGCGCGCAGTTCATATTCTCTAATCGATCTGTCCCATGTCGGCGGGCATATCATCATCTGCCACCTATACAAATCCTAATCAGAGAATCTGCATTTGGACAATCCTAATCAAGACAGTTGATTTCATTGTCCCTTGCTGATCTTTGCTTTCTTCCTACGAGGAGCCACGTCAAGCCCTTCTTCTTCATCACTGCCACTTCTTATGGAATACTTCAATTGAGTTATATACTCATGTGTCCAACATCTCGGATATTTCCTAGGTTGCCTCTTCGTCTCTTCAGACACCCCAGCCGTATTCTCACCCATTGAAGTCAATCCAGTATCTGACCCATAAGGTTTCTTCGGTGGTGCATGAACAGTCTCCACCACAGAGGCTGGGGCATCCTCAGATATGGCCTCAGACTTCTGCTCGGTAATAGGCTGATCATCGGGCTGAACAGGTGAGGTCGGGGAGGTGCCCTTTGGTACCCAGGGAAGTTCACCCTTCTCATCCATGATCAATTGCAGTCCCAGTCTCTTCAACCTTCGAGCTTCAGCTTGTTCTTCAGCATCGTCAGCTACCAAGTCATCGAACTCGCCGACGTCATCCTCGGTGTCATCATATTCAGGCGAAGTTGGCTCCCATTTCGGACTGGCAGTGTCCATGTCATGTATGACACCCGCGTCATCTTTGTCATCCGAATCTGGTAGCTTCTCCTTACTGTTAGTGACACCTGCGTCATCATTGTCATCAGAATCTGGTAACTTCTCCTTACTCCAGGACACAGCGCCTGTACCCGAATCTTCACTGTTCGTAGACGCTGAGTGTGTAGGCTTACGCCCCTGGTAGGGAATTCCATGATATTCGTCATCGTCAATCACAATCGTCGGATTCCAGTACGCTATCCCAACGCGGCTAATCGGTAATGAGAATGGCGCTACCGGCGCCTTCAACTGAGTGGCGTCTTCTAGAAACCAGCCGCCGCCCCTATTACGCTCCCAGCGGCGTAGCGCACCAGAAGGGTGTACGATAATATGCTGCCAGCTATAATCAAGTCCAGGCTTTCGCTCCCATAGTACGAAGTCAATGGCTCGGGAGTCCCCTTCCGAGCCCATTGCCATCTCACTGCCCCAGTATGCATAAATACAATATGCCAATCGAATGGCTTGGCCGGGCTATTGTTCCCTGGCACAGCCTGGCTGTACGGGGTCTCACTGCGAGAGCGCGCGTTCCGCGTTAAGTTGAAATTGCATAGTTAACAAATAGCACATGTACATCGCAAAATGCTCAAAGCGACATCTGCTGAAAAATGGGATAGTACTGCGAGTATGCAGTATCATACGTATGACGTACGCGAGAGGTGAATCTTTCAAAACCCAAACCAAAATCTGCTGCGTCTCAAAATGACATACCGTACAAAAAAAAAACAGTCATATGCCATACACCTCATTGTGGCGTACCCCACTTCGACTTTTTCGCGGGCACGCACGATTGAATGCAGATATTGCTACATTTTCAGTGCACGGTTAAGATGAATGAATTCACATTTCCGAATTTCTCTCGTGACTAATGTATCACGTAATTTATCCAAGATGTGAATGCTATTGCGCCACATCGGCTATAGCGAGAGTTGGACGTTGAACCTTTTCAGGCTGGTATGACCAGTAATCCCACCGTATCCGCGGTGACTCATGCGCGTCAGTACGTATAAGCACGCACGCATGAGTCAGTTTTTCATAATTCTTCCCGCACAGGGCGTATGTTAAAATTCTTGCCAAATGGCTCTAACATTCTTCCCGAGCCTGGGCCAAATCCCTGAATTTCATAACTGCGGCAGGGCCCTGCGGGCCCAAATCCCTGTTTTTCCACCGCCACCTCGGGCCCAAAATCCCCATAATATGAAGGATTTGAGCCCTGCGGGCCGAAATCCCTGAGTTTCCCCCGTGAACCCCTGATTTCCCCGGCGCGAGCCAAGCTCGCGCCCGTAAGCATAATTTGCCTGAGGCAGTTACATGTAGATAAAATGAAACGGGACCTGAAAAATCGGCACGGTAGCAGCGCTACTGGGGCCTGTCCATAGTGGGTTGCATCCTCGGTAATTGCTGGCTGTGGGCTATTCTCGGTCGGATACACCTTTGTTGTTTACACCCGGTACAGGTGAATATCCGCTCGGACAACCGCAGAGTCCTGCGGGAACGCTTCGGTTTGCTGCGTTTTTGGCATCCCTCACTGTGGCGAATTGGACTCGCAGACGGAACTTGCGCTCCGTATGAGACGGCACCTACATTCTTCTTTTAGAAAAATATTTTTGGCAATGGAAGTGTTAGCGACGTGACAGGGGCTTGCCCATTGTGGGGTTATTCCACGGCTTTCACGGGCCATGCTTCGACGGTTGTGCCTCGTCCCTTTGAAGTATATTGACATGTTCCCCGCGGGGACGAGGCATTGTCCATAGTAGCACTGACTGTATGCTTCTTCTTCTTTTGCGATTCGGCACGACGTAGTCTCGTCGTAGTGAACCTGGCGAACGCATATACATACCCACTCGCAATGTACCAGGCGATTAGGAGTTGGGACGTGCAAATACGACGGGGTATGATAACATCATCGCGGCAGGGTATGCTAATATGACATGATATCACACTATTATGTACCATCCCAGTATATGGCATATGATGAGACTGTGACAGACGACCTGGAAAACCTTGGCCAGCCCACATTTGGAAACATGGAACGAGTGGGCCGTGGTACGGTGTTTAGCGGCATTTTCCCCGAATTGTTCAGTGTCGGACACGCTCCGCATAAAATATCAAGTAGGACGGTGTGCGCGATGCAAGAAATGGGCTAAGTTGTATCGAAGCACAATAAAATATGGAAAAGCTATGCTAAAAATTGGCATCGTATGCCGCTGAATAGTATAGATAGGAGGACAGTCAAACACTTCATCCTTAAACCTCGAAACCCCCGACCGATATGTAAGGCACGGGCGATATGCTTATCTCATGACTTATTTTGACACACTATCATCCATGCTTGCTCGCTCCACAACACCTCACAAAGCTGAAGACGGACTGTGGGGAGGAAGGAGCCGATCGTGGGACACTGCGGATCATCGAGGTCCGGAGTAGGGAAGTTTTAGTTCCCACCAACAAGGTATTCACACCATCAATTTAGTTAAATCCAAGACATGCCCCACAACTTCCCCAGCGGTGCCGTTGGCAGGCTCCCGTAAACTTAGGTGGGACACTACACTTCTACCCTTATTGGTTGAAGATTTGCGACAGCAACCCTAACTTTATTCAACATTTGCACCCGTGATCTTGTCCGACCGCAAACATCGGCAAGACCCCGTCGCCTCTAGTTATTTTCTAGTAATATTTACTGATGAACAAATTCGAAAATGTGTGCGCCAACTCAAAGCCCACGGATTTCACCCCCACTCCCACATATTCGTAGCAGCAGCGACAATGGCCGACCCTAACGTTATCACGGTGGTCTCCACGAAGACGGTCGAATAAAGTTGTCACAATACCCAGTCACCCCCGTGCCCCTTTGCTTGGCACCCGAGGAAGAGTAAGGGGGCATCGCCAACATACAAGCTCCCTTCTGCGCCAAGCGCGAACAGGCTCCTCCCCGTTCGCAGGGCAAGCATTTTAGATCAGACGTATGCATCTTCCCTTGAGATGCTGAAAAACTGTTGAGTGTAAGGCAAGAGTCTCATTCAAAGCTCGCCTTTTTCCTGACTGAATCTGGTGTATATGCGTGCACTGCGCTTGATCTCCGGCTCATGGCAAGGCAGACGATCGCTGACAAATAGATGGCCGTAGGCATGGAGGGTGTTGGTGTATGCACGTTACGGGACGCCCGCGATTGATACAGTTCACGCAAGATTTAAAGAATCGAGACACATAGTAACTAGCATACCGCTCCACGCTGGCGTGAGCTACGTCGAGCACGAGAAATCGGAAAACAGTGCAACGAGGAGAGGGCAACGCCATTCAGAATTTTAGCACCCAGCTATTGAAAGAGAGATCCTGCTGAAATTCAGAAGAAAAAAATTTCATATTCCTATATATCATACGATATTAGACACTAAAATGTTTTTTTTTTCCCTATCCAATGGGTTCGTTCTCAGGTGAGAATGACAAGTAACTATACGTTGTTCCAATCAGAGTGTTAACTCAAATGATTTCCCCTGCTACGCTTATAAATTAATCTCTTTGTTTAAGGCGCTGTCTCTTGCCCAGTTTTCGTCTTTCCCTTCCCGAATATGCGGTCCCAATTTGCGCTATACCGCTTGTTCCCTCCAAAGGAGGTTTTCGAGCGGCTACCATTATTTGCCGCAAAATTCACTTTCCCCACACCCGTAGCAGTTGCACCGTGGTGAGAGTGACCACAGCCTGGACCACACGAGTGAGTTTCTGTGGTACGTTCTTCCGCTCGGCCTGCAGTGGACATCATCCTGACCGGAACAGCTCCACAGGATCGCTGAAGGCATTGAATACCTCGGAAAATTCGCAGTGATGCAGGCATTTTTCCTACCTCGTATTAAAGACGTGTCCGTGATTTTCGAGGTGCAATAACTGATCTAATATACAGAGCTGTGAGCTCAGTCCTCTGTGCTTTACCTCGTACTGTAGTGTATGGCATGCGATGGCATGGAAGCAAAAAGCGAAGCACTGTCGCGCACATGATCCTGCCGTGCGGCCTCTTTTTGAGGTGGAGATCTCTTTTTGAGTCGATCTCCCGGTAGACTCAAAAAAGAAAGCGCCCGGTAGGCATAAAATAAAATTAAATTCACGATCGATCCGATGACACGCGAGACAGTTCAGATTTTTTTCAGGATTGAGACGGAAACCACGTTCCAGTTCCAGCGCGTATCATATCCCTTCCCTTTTCGTTTTGCTTTTCAATTATTAGTTACCCGACGCGAGTTGTTTCTCTCACCTCAATCGGGTTCGGTAGCCGTGACACAGTCACAGAGTTGTTTCAGTTTTAGATTTGATGATACGGGCGGGCGGAGGGAACAAAACATAATATTCACATTCATTATTGACGCGAAGCAAGATGCAGCGCGTCATGACCATGAAAATTGTGTTGCATAGCCAACCTGATGATAGCTTATTTCAACACTGGCGTAATCTAGCAAGGAGTTACCACGAGGCAAGTCTGACGTGTTCGGCTGTTGCAGAGGCATGCGAGGCTCCAGCGGGGTGCCAACTTCGACGAGTGTAAATAAGCACGAGCCTATTCCAGTTACAAAAGTTTTGTGTGCTGTATATATATCGTTCCCCTTTTCGTCGCAAGCGCAAAACCCTGGTGTCCAGGACGGGTTCGGAGGAGAGCAGCAATATAGTGTCCCGTGCTGGAATTTTAAACCGCGGCGCTACTGTCGACGTTTACCGCCAGTTCTGAAAATAAGATAGTTGCTAGTACAGAATCAAATATGAATCGAATACTAGACTTGCCACAACGGTTCCTGTTTCTTGAAGTGGATGCATATCCCAACATGCTGCCCAATCCCATGCGCGAGACCACTGCTCGCGCGACAGTAAACGCTGACGGGTTGCTCCTGGAGTATGGGCAATAGGGAAATATAAGCGAGGCCGTGCGCGTCAGTTCTGATTTTATCCATGCTAAAGGCTAAGAGGTTTCCTGAAAGCTCGCCGACGATGGGGGCTCTGGTAGAACCTGGTAAGGAATCACAGCCCACGCGGGCAAGTGGTCAGCGCGTTTCTATACAACCAGAGGTGACAGCTCAGGACGGGCGCCCTCTGAAAACATACTCAAGACGCGTGCAAGATGCGCGTTCTAACGACGGGCTCAAAAGTCCAATGGATCTGGTCCAGCTCATCGTCAGAAGAGACGTTTTCATTCGGTGAGATATTCACCAGTTCCGCTGTCCAGACTGTGCCCGTCATCACCGCACTCACCGCTTCAATATTCCCGAGCGGAGCTTTATATGCCGGTCGTGGTCTGCGCGGCGAGTTTGCAAGGCGCCTTCTTTCAGTTCGCCGCGGCCTCACTGCTGAGCTGTGCCACGGCAGGAAAAAAGGAGTGATTGGAGAGGGCGAACAGCCAAAGTACACAGAGCCGGTAAGCAACCTTGCTACTTACTAGTGGCCGTGCAGTTTCCGTCGTCAAACACACTGGCCCAGGGAGGGCGGGAGAGAGAGTTCCTTTGACCTAAACCCCAGCTAAGATTACCTAAAGATTATTGAGCAAAAGTGGCCCTGAGCACCTGTGGGGCGAACAAACATCATCTAGGGTCGCGTCGAGAGATAGCGTGCCCCCGAAGCACTTGAGGCACAAAACACACTATTCGAGGCGGTGTGATACTCTGGAGGGGATCCAGGCGGGCGCCGCGTACACGTGTAGTAGGTCTCCCCCATAAATGTTGTAGGAGTCCCATTTAAGGCGGTTGCCCCCGACCTCTAGTGCGAAAGGGCTCCCACACGGCGTGCAACCTCCTTATGTGAGATAGCAGGCTCCCCTACCCTGGCGGATGTCCTCTACCCTGGCGTAGGAGGGCTTCCTCGGTATGCGTGCCGCCCCCCACAATGACCGCCTTCAATGTTGTGGCGGAGGACTTATCTTCGTGTATTTCATATGCGTTGCTGCGTTCATGCAACAAGCGCACAGCAGCTTCTTCCTACATTCCACGCATTCGGGCTTCGTGCACCAGGCGGCTCATTGATGGCTTGCCCATGCAGGACCCGCCACCTCAGGATCAGGCGGAGTCTTCGAGAGGGTGCCCGCCCACGCCCACGCCCTTGCTCCTTTGCTACCGTCTGAAACCCTCACCAGCTCCTGAACGGTGTCTTGAAGTCACGTCTAGCAGGGAGGGACGCCTTCCCTCAGGGTTGTCGCATCCAGCAAGGGAATAGCTATCGTGTCTAGCCGCCAGCGACACCCAAGTGTATGGAAGATAACATCCGGGAGCTGCCAAGGCCGGGCAGATAGCGATTTCCCGGCGCTCGTCTCCTGTGGCCGCCTAGCATAGCAGCCCTTCAGCCGGCGGCAGCCCGCGAAGGGACTATTGGAAAACTGACGCGGATGGATGTGGTGGGCTTCGCCACACAGGTCTTCTGAGGCAGACGAAACACCTTTCAAGCTACACCTAAACAATACTCTCGGCCCCGGCATGTTGCCTATCTGGTTGAAATCGGAGGTGAGCCTCTCTTCAAGCTACGCCCGGCTCAATCTCTGCTTGAGCTGATCCCCTGTCCCCTCTCCACAACCTCGAGTAAGTGCCTGCCCTACCCCTCCCAGCCCTGCCAGCCCTACGAACTCCTCCCCGCCTTCAACCTCTACCCGCGCTTATTCTCCCTACGTTCAACACCTCCCCAAGATTCTTTCCCGGCCCTCCTTCCTTCCCTTAGGCCGATACCCCAACTCTCAAAGCTCCTCCCACTTCCCTCAGCCCTATAACCAGTTCCTATCTAAAATATTTTACAAGCCCCCCCCCAACTAACTCTCTCCATGTTCCACCTACCCCTATCAACGCCCAAGCTCCTTCTCGCCCTTTCAACTCGCCCGGTGTCGCTGCCGCCCCTTAATCTTCCTCGATCATCCAGCCTTTTACCTGGCTCCAGGTCATGATTGTGATACATGAGCGTGTGTTGCTTCATTCTCGAGTCGCTCTTGCCTCTTCTTTCCCTTGCTGATGCCTTGGACGGAGGTGCGGGTTGGAAGCTTTGTAGAATTGGCCCCTTGGACTGCGCCAGCGGACAGGGTCCCTCACAGAATGCTGGCTTTGTAGAATTGGCCCCTCGGACTGCGCCAGCGGACAGGGTCCCTCACAGAATGATGGCTTTGTAGAATTGGCTCCTTGGACTGCGCTAGCGGACAGGGTCCCTCACA
>LGRX02007004.1:0-30981 GCA_001247695.2 Cymbomonas tetramitiformis
GCCTCGCATGGGATCATGGCCTCCCAAGGCCCGTCCCAACACCCCTCAAGCACCACGCCTCGCATGGGATCATGGCCTCCCAAGGCCCGTCCCAACTGCAAGGGGGGATCGACGAGGCTGCATCAGGCCGATCTCACGCAAATTGGCATCGGCATAGCCGGTCTCAGTCCTGAGTGGAAAGGAGCTTTAAGCGGCTAGGGATACCTGCACGAGCTGGCTCAGGCCAGGGTCCTCTTCAAGCATTGCCATGGCTCTTTGCTGGTCCTTCCGCTTCACCTCGCAGAAGCGGTTGTATGCCGTGAGATGTGTGCCGTACTCCTTATCTAACGACTGGAGCATCGTCTTCACTTCGTCCGGAGTGGCCGCCACAGTCTCATCCACGGGCGGCATCAGCTGGTTCATCTGTAAGGTATTGAACAGACCGGGCCACGTTAATACAAGAGCAGTCCGAGCATCTCAACCCGCGGCACCCCCATGAAGCAGTCCGAGCATCTCAACCCAGCGGCACGCCCATGAAGCAGTCCGAGCATCAATGACATCTAAATGCAATAGCCACCATTCTGCTCGCTGCTTGCCACGCCCCGGATGCGTGCTCGGAATGCTCTTCTCACCACGATTCGCTTCACCGGCACCTCCTCCGCGCGCAGCTCGGTGAGCAGGCGCCCGCTCTCGCTGATGGCCATGATCGTGGGGATGGTGGCAATGATGAACTCCGTCTGCGAGGGATCGCGGAACAGATCGCGCACCTCCTGCATCTCCAACTGTCCCCACAAACGACGTTGAGACCTCAGATCCCAGCGTTCTATACAACATCGCCGCACGCTTGCCAAACACAAGCATCCCGTTGCCAGGAGGTCGATGTGCACCAGCCCCGAAGCAGCAAGCCACTGAGCCCCCACCGCACTGCCCTCGTGTGTGAACCGAAGCAGCGAGCCACTGAGCCCCCACCGCACTGCTCTCGTGTGTGAACCGATAGGAGAACAAACCTTTAATTTCTCAAGCTTATTTATGGCCTCGTCCTGCTCCTCTTCTGCCCCGAAGAGTCCCTGCAAAGGGTGGTCCCATCGCCTCATCCAAGTTAACCGTCCCCCTGAACGTTGGCGCAAGCGCTCGAGCAGAGCCGCAAGCACGTGAAGGGCGCTCGCCCTTGAGGCGCCCTTGAGCGTGCTCGTGAAGGGGCGAGGCGATGACGCAGGCCGCATGGGGGAGGGGAGGGCTGCTTTAGCTGCGGGAGCAGGCTGAAGGTTGGCTGGGTAAGGGCTTCCTCTCGGCGTCAGAAAGTGAGATGGGGAGGGGAGGGCTGCTTTAGCTGCGGGAGCAGGCTGAAGGTTGGCTGGGTAAGGGCTTCCTCTCGGCGTCAGAAAGTGAGATGGGGGAGAAGGAAGGTGAGGAGTTCATATGATGGGCTGGGAGTGCAAAACGCGGTGCCAGCGCAAAGTCGTGCCAGTTCCAGGGACTGAGATTGGGGGTGCTCACCTTTATAGCCGAGGTGGCGGAGGTGAGCTTCTGCCTTAGGCGCACCACTTTGCCGATGGAAGCTTCGAGGAAATCAGGAAGGGACAGCAGGCGGAGGGTGTGCCCGGTGGGGGCAGTGTCAAATACAATGCGGGTGTACTGCTTGAACTCCTCATTCTTGGTGAATTGGACAACCTTCGCGATGGCCAGTGCCTCATCCAGCCCAGGAGGGGGAGTGTCCAGCAGCTCACTTAGCTTCAGATCTGCCAGCTGGTCATACATGCCTCCGAGGCCCACCGAACCCATGAAGTCCTGCCCTCTCCTCTCCCCCCCCCCGCCCCACGCAGTCCCAACCAACCGCCATCCACATGCGATTAGCTAGCCAGGTCGCGGCACACCTCGCCGAGGCGCATTGACCCCAAGGACTCCTGGGGCGCTCCCCTCACCCTTGACCAAGATAGAGAAGCTAGTCCTCACTCCAATGAGACAACCAAATCCCAAGAACGGCTGCATCCCTCCTCCCCTACAGCGAACAACTGAGGACCGATGAGGTGGGCAGGCAGTTTCCCCGCCGCCCCCCGACAGCAAGGACTCCTGCCCTTCGCCACGCCGGGACGAATGCGTCCAATGCCGCTACATAGGTCTCCGATGATCCTCTCGGTATTCCCCGATCTTTAGACACGAGCAGGACCAAGAAACGAGTGGCGGGAGAGAACTCGGCTCGAGTAACGGCGTCAGGGAGGGCCGAGTGGCATCCAGCTCAGTTCAGACCGGGAGCGGATGCAGAATGCATCAGGGCCCCTCTGGGGATACGGCGCGTGGGGCCAGCCTGGGGTCACCTCGACTTCCTTCCCACCATCGCCACTGGCGAAGGTACGGAGATCGTCGCGCGCCTTCTCTGGGTCGATCTCGAGTGCACAGAGCGGCATGTCGGTGCCCTCCACGAAAACCGGCGCGCCTCCGGTGACGTCCTGCGCAGCACCAGCCACTCGAGCATGACCTGAAGCAAGAGTTTTATTCAAGCCAAACAGGAGATGGAACCGGTGGCAGGCGAGACTGGAGGGAGCCGGTAAACCCTAAGAAGTGCTTCCATTTCGAGAAAAAAATGCCTACCGAATCTAACCTCTACGCTACCTGTTGATAGCTCCGCGCCGGTCAAGGGGACTATAAACCCCACACCCCGAATAAGGGTGTCTCTTTTTATTTTTTTCTTTCCGCGCCGGGCATGGCTGCCTAATAGCTCCCATTCAGGGGAAAAAGCATAAACCCCAGCCAGTGCAACCGCTGTGTCGGTGCTCGTGAATGCTCATAGCTCCGCTCTGATGACAGCAGCAGTCGCCGAGGCTTAAAATGCGAAGGCGTGAGAAATCACCTGATCGAGCGAGTCACTCAGAGAATGCGCTGGGTCAGTAGACACCACGAGAGTTGCGTGGCCGCTGTTCGCAAACTTCACGGCAAGGGAAGCCGCGAGACTGGTTTTGCCGACACCGCCTTTACCGCCCACCTGCAACAGAGCCTCGCAGATCGCTTAGTCTGAAGCCCAAAACCAGGTATGACGCCGAAAAGGTGAATTGATAACTCTTCTCCGTGCATCAAAGAGGAGTTTCCATTCTAAATGTTATTTCCTGAGAGAATCCTGTGCGTGCACACAGAAATCCTGCAAATAAACGAATGAAGATACGGCCGGGAAGGTAGGATTTCCCGAGATACGAGTGAGCAAGTTTCGGGGCGGAGTTATGAGATCGCACGAGCCACTGGACGCTCGGCACGCCTGGGCGTGTGAACGTGCGGGCTCCAGCGAGACTTCGCATCAGCTTAGAATCCGAAAGCAACTTGTTGACTGGAATAGCATCCTAGGTATGCGACTCAGTACCAAGTAGAAATTTGATATGATCGAAGAAAGCCCTGAGGCAGGACGTAGAGAGGCAACCACACACCATAAAATATCGCCGCCCTTGGTCAGCCGCCATGCTATCGAAGTCTGCTTGGGCAGCGCACTTCAGGTGCCCCTGCAATTTGAGACCAATTCAGGTACATCAGAGCGCTGGGAGACGCACTACACGCACAAATCGTAGACTTGAATTCTCATCATACCCGGCTCAAGTTGGGCCTGGAAGCCTGCACGCTCTCATGAAAGCCAGAGAGCGACTTTCCAAAGCGAAGGCTGCGGTAAGCTGTGATCTGAGAGGCGGTTAAAGAGCATGAAGAGGGAGGCACAGGTGCGCTCGAAAGAGCGTTTCGCCTCGTTTGCGCCACTGCTGACTTTCTAACTGCTCGAGTCGCCTTGGCCCACGGTCGCGTTCGCTGGTTGAGCAAACGGTGATCTGCTGTGCAGGTTCTCGTCATTGTGGTAGTGTTCATGTTGCACTGTATGAGTGGCAACCAGTGACGCTGTGAAATGTTCTGTAAGGCGTTGAGGTAAAGCCGAAGAGTGCTATAGGTTGCGAGCGTAGAACTGCCGCCTCTGCAAACTGCAGAAATGTGTTATTCCACAGATTTTTTTTTGCCTGATGAGGGCTTCCCTGAAGATTTGGATGTGGATTCGGAAGTTTTAAACCCTTCCCTGTATCGCTCTCGTCTGTAATAGTCCTGAATAGCAATAAGACTCGGACATGCTGTTCAGCGTGTGCTTTCGTACAGAGGATTTCCGATCGTGTCGCAAGACGCTGCGCTATTTTTGAACACGTGTCGCCGATGCTGCCTTCCATCATGATATGTGTTGCTGACGCTGAAATGGTGGCGCTGAAATCTGAAATGGCGATGTGGCACTCGTCTGGGCTCTGGCTGTCATTCGATTGTCATGATGATGATGCATGATCGTGAACCCCGAAAAACCTCTACTCGTACTGTGTCACCTGCGCTGGTCGATAAAAGTCGTACAGTATCGACAGACCGGACGGGATCGGGAGGTGACACCGCTCGGTACTTTGACAGTGCAAAAGCCTGTTTATTGTGAGTCAAGAAATAAAAAAACATTAGTCACAGATGAGACCCAGTCTACGACCGGGTTCGAACCGGCGACCTCAGGCTTAGGAAACCCACACTCTATCCGCTGAGCTACGCAGACATATTAATGGTGATTCGGCACGATTTTTTGTTAAAAAACCACGATAAAGATTGCACGAAAAAGTTTTTAGTTAAAAAGTTTAATTGCACGATTTTTTTTAAAATTTTCTAAAACGTTTAAAGCCTTTTACACGTCAGCGTCATTCGAAAACGTCTGCGTCTTTTCACTTCTTTTCCCAATTCCAGTGACGTGACACGGCGTATTAAGAGTGTAATGAAAAGCGCGACGGATTCCTTTTCGATTCCTCAGATGCGAATTATATTTTTCATTGTTTACAAATTCCGTACAGCCGTTCGATTAAATCAGAAGGACATCTAAACCGTTATCGAAATCGCACCGGTATCTTTCTGGAATCTGTCCGCTTCCGCTCGCGCTTCTTAAGCGCTTTACACTGTGAAAACCTAGTGCAGCAGGGTAGATTAATGAAGAGATTGATAACTCTTCGCGATATATGAGAAGCGAATAATGTTTAATATAAGGTATTATGAACGCTTGGAAGCATCCCCGCACAGATTCGGTGACTGGAAGCAGATCCCGGATTCCCCGCTTCGTGTGGCGGAAGCGGGAACCGGCATCCGCAAAACGGCATTCCCTTCGGTATCCTGCCGAAGGGAACGCTAAGAAATAGTAATAACAACGACTCAAACATATTTTCAACGCTGTATGTGTGCATCTGTGTTTCATTTGGTCATTTGGTTCACACGCTTCGAGCCCCGCGGCACATCCGGGATGGCGCGTGTAAGTTACTTAATACGCAAACCAACGCAGCAAGTACGTCCATATGGGCTGTTGAACAAACGTTACTTGGGGCGTTGCGAGAAACCGATGGGAACAGCTGCATTCGTACATCTCTAGAGAAGAAGTAGCATGCCAAATCTTTGCGAGAAATTGGATTCACGCAAATCCCCAAAGACCGTTTGGGAGGACCTAAGCCCTCGACTACCTCAAACCTTCAGAATGCCCTTCCGGCAGGCATTGATGTCCCTTAATTGCACCTGCACGTTCCGGGGCGGCTGCATATAAGCAATCCCAATATTAACGCTATAAGTATTTAATCTTGGATTTTATATCCGTCGCGTTTTTAAATATGGTCTTAATACGCCGTATATATGACGCCGATGACGCATGAAACGAGTGACATGATAAATGATATGACGACATGACATGACATGACATGACATGACATGACATGACATGACATGACACGACAGCGACACGACACGACACGACACTTGACACGGCATACAAAGCGGAGCGACGGATAAGACTGACAACTGACGGCGGGGACAATGACAATGACAACGGCGGCAAATAAACGACAGCAGGGCCGACAACGACGCTTGACGACGGCGACAACGACAACGACAACGATAACGACAACGACACGACACGACTAATATTTTTATTATCCCGGACGGCCCGAATCGGCCCCCGGCTACCAAATAATTTACGGTGTCTCCTACCCCTAAACTCGACGTCCAAATCAACAAACAAGGCTTGTAGACTAGGCTAACCGCAAATCACAACAGGACATTCGCTACTCGCTCCACGGATGAGTAATAACTATAGCTAGCAACTAATAGTCTCCGCGCACTATACATGACCGACCATCTCCTTCTCCTCCGCACAACCGTACCGCCCGAACCACACCCCCACACACACCCCCCCTTCGCCGACCGATGTCTAGCGTTAACTAATTTTGTGATACTCGAGCCCAATCAGAGTAGTCGCGACCCTCTTTGGGGCCAGCTCAGGGTGGGGGTGGGGATTTGATGTCACCGGCGAGAGCCGAGAGGGACGGTCCTACGCGCCTGTTGTTGGTTTATATGTCAAGACCCGAGTCGACAACGTTATTCATTCGGCTAATTTCGGTTCAAAAAATGCAACATAATTGGCTACTGCCCGACAGTCCTTGTGGGAGGACCGAAACGGCGTTGGGTCCTCCCACAAGGACCGGTGTTGCGGGAATTTTTTTAGCCGTCCTCTTGACGGTCTTAGTGCCTACTACCCTTCGGTTTTTAGTACACTTAGGACCTAAACTGAGTGTCCATATGCGCCATCAACCGTATATCGTCATAAAATGACTATATCCAATGCATTTGTAGCATGTACCCTATCATTTTTTGAGTTGCAACTTTTGGAGGACGTTCAAAAACATGCCATGCCATTCAAATATTTTTATCCAATAGAGTTCCAGGTCAAACAAGCCGCCCAAGTACAAAATTTTATCATAACATCATACCCAATCATACTTGCAAGAATATACATGTTGGCGACCTCGTAGTGGGTGTATATACGCACTCAAATTGACCTTACACCTATAAAAAACATTTTTGATCCAAGGTTTTCAAATGTTTTTTTCGTTACTACGGATACTATGAATTGCGAGAAGACCCAGTCAGTAAACAGACAGGTCAAACAGGAAGCACTGCAACGCTCAGGGTTTCGCACTCAGAATCTCTCTCAACATACAGAAGATATAATATATATAGTTCTAGTATGCTGAGTGTGATGCGAAATGAGCTAGTGTGCCCTGTCTCATGTGACAACCGAACTCGATCAGAGGAGATGACAATCGGGTCAGTGAAGTAGTCAGAGGTGTCGAGCCGTATCGGTGATGACAGCGGTCAGGTCGCGTCGGTGATGACTGCGGTCACGACGGGTCGGTGATGACAACTCTGATGACTGAGCTCGGACTGAATGTCAACTCCAGCATGAATGCCAAATAGTGTTCGGATATGATAGATGTATGATGTGCCGCGTCGCATACTTCATGTAAACATATTTATCGATTTTTAGAATGCTTAAGCTTGTCAATATGTGCAGTAGTCTACTCGGAACGTTGCTTTGGAATTCGGCGAGAGCAGATTTTTGGATGGCCGATTTTGATGAAATCTAATTTTTTCGTGGGTGCATGACATTGTGAGGGATATATACCGCAGTATTCTGGATTCCGAAGATGTTGTACATTGTAGAGGGCACGAATAGGTCATGTTGGAGTATTTTTTAAGTGCAGTGGGCACTAGGAAGGCCACTTAGTGAGTGTAGGTGGCTTGGGAACTTCCGGTCCTTGTGGGAGGACCGGCCTTTTTATTTAATTTCGAGCGGTTTCACCCCCACTTTTCAATAACGTAAACCACATCGCTACACCGAGTATTACACCCAACACAAGTTGTTAGATAATTGTTGGACACCTGAATATGACCCCAAAGCACTCATATACCAACTATATCGAAAAAACGCGGCATATATCCCAAATTCACTTCGGTCCTTGTGGGAGGACCTGTCAGGGTCATGACCGATGACATATGTGTCATACATGTCATACGTGTCATACCTGTCAGACATGTCATACCATGTCATGTCATACATTATGACAGTCGGTCGCGTCATATATTATTATGACAGTCGACAGTATGGTCGACCATGATTGTACAGGTCGAGTCGCGTCATATATTTATGACAGTCGTCAGTACGGTCGACGATGACTGTACATGTCGCCAGATGATAATATCATATCATCAGGCATTCCTGTCATCGAGAGTTCGTATGTCGAACTCGAATATGGCAAAGCAAAGATACATCTTGAAAACAAACAAGAACCATCTTGGCTTTCAGCATGCGCGGAACTCGCATGCGCAGCATGAACGAACTAGTCGTTATTACCATGCTGGTCGTTCAACCTACGTCTCGGGTTCACAACCCAATGGCGGTACCATCTAAGATGATGGGAGACGTTAGGTACAAAAGTGAGGAAGCGTTGTGCTTCAGCAGATCTTCTTACAGAGACTGCACTCACAAACCCGCTCATCCGTACACTTGCATTGCTTTTCAACTTTGCAGTGTTTATTTTGTACCGGAATATCCTAGTTCACTAGATATCAGAGGGTCCCGAACTGTGTGGATAAACTGTGATAAGATAATAAACCCTAAGCTAGATATACCCGGAACGGTCTCGCAACGGTCTCGGATACTAGCCTACCTGTGACACAGCGTGTGTCACAGCACGAACCTATAGATCAGTCAGCGGTCCAGTGTTGGTCCTAGGGGTCTGTCATAGGGGCCTGCACCGGGACTCCCAGTCAGGGCTGCCTATACAGATTCCAGCACACCACCCCAGCACTGTGGGTGGTGACTGTCTAGGAGAGTCAGAATGTTAAGATAAGTTAGGGTAGGAGCTAGGGTGACAAACCTAACTGCTAATTCAACTGTGCAATTCTGATACACTAATTGAAACCCTCTAGCCGGCACAAGTGCAGAAACACACAGGCATATAGGTCCTGCCAAACTACTGAAAGGCACTGTGTCAGCAAGTCAGATTGAAGAGTTCAAAGTTGTCAAAGTAAAAGCATAAACCAGATTGAAGACCGTGTTGAGGTCAAAGCACATCTCAGCACACCACCATGAAAGTGGTGTACTGCCAGAACCAGAAACATAACTACTCGGAGTCAATGGCCAGAGGAGCACCGCCACCACAACGAGCACTGTAGTAGTCCGCCGTAGCACGGCGGAGTAACACAGGGCTGCCAAAGTGCAAGGTGTCGGCCACTGAGAAATCATTCGCCAGAGAATTTGACGGAGTCGGTGTTGTTGATTCGCCGATCACGGGAGGCTGCACCGCACCAGGGTGCTGCCAAGTGCTGCCCGAAGGTGGCGCCTCGTCATCCGAAGACGATGCCGGCGACAACGGAGGACCGCCCTCAAATAAGATGCCAGGTGGCGGCGGTCCGGGATGCCACGGCACCGGAGCCATATAGAGGCCCTGCTGCCGCTGCACCCGCCGGTGGCGACGAGGCGGGATGGCACATGGCACCGTGTCAAGCGGTGACTCCTCGCCCCTGCACAGCACAGGCTGCAGCGCAGCCCGACCCGATACCTGCACAGGGTCGACGTCGTTGGCCACCGTGTAGGTGGCTGCTCCTACTCCCATGACAGAGATCAAGAGAATGAAAGAGAGAAGGAAGGGCATCCCCCACAAGCCCGCGTGGGCGGGGAAGCCCCACGGAGGCTTTCCACAGCCGTAGCTGCGGGGAGCACCCTCACGCCAATCCTCCAGAACACCACCAGAGTGAGGTGCTTGGGCCGCGGGCGTTGACGAGTGATTTGCCGAGATGGCCGAGGCCCGCGGCTTCACGACGAAGCTGCCGTCAGCGAGGTCCTCGTAATCGTCCGTGTCGTACCCCGTGAGATCAACCTGTCCGATGGCGGCGTGGTTCACGGTCTGAACGAACCCAGCGAACTCACCGTCCGCGTCCGCTGTGGTGGTCACCCGCGCCGATTGAAGTGGCGCGGGCTTCACATCTCCTCCCTGCGAGACAGGCATAGCAGGGGCCGGCACGGCGGATGCCGATGCCGCCGCACCACCTGCCGGAACCTGCTCCTCCGGTGTGGCCACCGCTGCGGCGGGTACGCACACCAGAGCCGAAGCCCCCTTGCCGTCACCGGCAGGAGGCGGGAAAGATGCGTGAGTGTAATGCACCTGTGGGTTGGCCGCGGAGTGAACCTCCGCGGCAAGATCGTCGAGCCTGCGGAGAATGTCGTCCCCCTCGGAATCCGGCTGCTGCTCCACGGCGAAGCCGTAGGCGGACACGTCAATGCCGCCCACCGCTCCCGCAGAAAGCACCGCGGGCGGCCCGTACGCGGCTGCCGCACGCGCGAAGGACTCCGCTCCGTCATCCGCCGCCTGCTGGAACAACGCACACATGGCGAGTGCGTGCACCCCCTCTGCGTCCTCCTCGTCGATGGGAACGCAAAATGCCGCAGCAGAGGTGGGCGGGTGTTGGCGCCCGCCCAACGGGCAGTCGCGGTAGAAGTGATAGCTCTCACCTTTGCCCGCTTTCTTGCACCGACCGCAGAACGGCTTTGCCCGTTGATCGTCACGGTCGAACCCCACTGGTGGGGCCTTGTGGGTCCCCACACGGAATCCCCGCGGCTGCTGCCCCCGCTGCTGTTGCTGTCGCTGCTGCACCCGCTCCCGTTGTTGACGCACAACCGGAGCGGTCTCACCCCGCTGCCGCTGTACGAGCTCCGTCAGCTCCGTGATCTTCTGGAGCAGCGCATCGTACTCACTGCTGGAGAGGTGTGCGGAGACCCCGCCCGCACCAGAAGCTGCCTTCCCCCCGTCCGTCTGCGCCCAAGACTGATAAATCTCGACCACCAAGGAGCGAAGAGAAGCAAGGGACACGTGGGACAGGTCGGCAGCCATGGGATAGCGGACCTTTACCGCCGCGTAAAACACGGGGTCGAGGCGGGTGTAGAGAGACAATTTTCGTGTTGCCTCGGTCGGAGTCCAGTCTGAAGTCCTGTTATCCCGCACCAAACGCTGCTCCTTAGCCAAAATCGGCTGCGGGTCAACGTTTGCGGGATAACGTAAAGCCGCATGCTCCTCCTGCTGCGACTCCCGCAGCGCCACCGGCACAGAGCCCTTGATGATGTCGACAAGAGCACGTCGTCCATCTCGGTCAGTCGAGGAGTCGGTGCCAGTCAGCCAGACATACGCGTTGCTGTGCTTCTCCACCACGAGAGCCAGAACGTCGTACAGCAGTCCATTCACTCTGCTGACCACGGGCACCAGAGGGTCGTCGAGGTCAAAGGAACGCAGCTCCAGACCAGCAGACTGAAACTCCGTGCGTAGCTGCACCACCAGGTCGGACAGGAGGCCAGAGTCGTCCGTACCGCGAAAATGATGCTTCTTGTCACCAAGAATATCCTCACGGATACTCTTGGCCCAAGCCCGATGCAGCCGTGCCTTGTAAATCTCGTCCACCAATTTGGACTGCTCCTGCAAATAACGTCTGACGGCAACGTCCGCGTCCACGTTCGATGCAGGGTTAGGAGCGGGAACCACCGGCGTAGCAGCCGTCGGAGTGTTCCGCACCTCGTCGATCAACCTCAAAGAGGCATCGATGTCACTGTCCCTCGTGAGGGACTTCTTGGATCTCGTCGTCATACCCATCTCTAGAAAAGCCTGAGGGGAGGCGGTACGCTGCAGCACGTTTGGGTAGGGCCGCGGAGAAAATGCGACGTCACGGACACGGAACGAACGGTCGGGCCATGCTAGCGAGGGGCGAAGGAAGATGACGTCGAAGTCAAAGGTGCTTAAGTCACCAGCCCAAAACACGGCAGCAGGCGGGATCAGAGCGAGCAGAGAACCGCGAATAGTGAACATTGCGACGACGAAACCCAATCCAAGCCGGCACCCCATAGCTGCGGCCCAAGTCGCTCACCGCAAGCCGCTCATCTCAAAATCTCCACTAATGCCCAAACGCGCAAACGCGCACCACCTCTCCGAGCGGCCGTTTAGCCAATCATGGCCAAACTAGCAAGTGGAATAAAGCGTGGATGGGGCCACGACCTACCGGAATATCCTAGTTCACTAGATATCAGAGGGTCCCGAACTGTGTGGATAAACTGTGATAAGATAATAAACCCTAAGCTAGATATACCCGGAACGGTCTCGCAACGGTCTCGGATACTAGCCTACCTGTGACACAGCGTGTGTCACAGCACGAACCTATAGATCAGTCAGCGGTCCAGTGTTGGTCCTAGGGGTCTGTCATAGGGGCCTGCACCGGGACTCCCAGTCAGGGCTGCCTATACAGATTCCAGCATTTTGTATATTGATAATATATTCACGGCGCTTGTCTGCATAGCCGTATCAGATGGTGTTCTAAAAGTCGTCAAGGCACGATACTCGAGAACTCAAGTGGGTGCCGCGATAGACGTAGTATATTTGATATTGTTCGCAGGTTTGCAGGTGGGCGCATATCGACAGCGCTCGCATAATATTGAATATCTGCAGGGCGAATAATATAAAATCGCATATTGACAGCGCAGAGATAGCGCGAGGAGATTTCTCGCAGCATACACGCGGAAACAGCTGATCGCACACATACGCGATAAGGTGTGCGCAGGGCATACATCGACGCAGCAATGAAACGTATTCGCATAAATGGTTCGCAAATGTATGCATGTTCGCAGATGCGACAAATCATCGGCGAAATCGCTTTCGCGTGGAAAATCATCAGCGCAGTATCACGATTTTCATGATAGCACTAAATTGCTTCATACATGCAGCATGCGCGATGGTCGCATATTTCTACAGAAGTCAATCGCAGCATGCGCGCGCTTGTATGAATCACTTTCAAAAATTGTCCAGAATGATATATTACATAGTTGTCATCGGCAGAATTTTGATTCGTATACATGTCAGCGCTCGCATTCGTATGCGACGTACATCAGTGATTTTTGCAATGCAATTCCTTCGCACTGTTTACAATGTCAGCGCGTACAATGATTTATGGCCTGTCAGCACGATATACGTTCTTCATGATTTCGTCACATGCGAAGAACGCCCGATTTTAGCGTGCACAATTTTGATGTGGTTTACATGCAGTGAGAAGCACATATGTATAAGCCCGTCGAAATCATATGCAGAATGACTGTATACATGATCGTTATGCTTGGATACATTACCACTATGTTGCTGTAAAAGTATCATTATCATACTGCAGCAAATTCCAAAGTGTTCTGATGGCTGCACAAATACTTTAATCATCAGCATCATTCTATTTAGCATCACAATGATCTGTTCACAACATGTGTGTGCGAATCAGCACACACACACATGCACTTATTTCACTTACAGCAATCATCAACATGCAGTGCATACACTTTTATACTATGCACATATCTTATGCTGAATGATTGCATTGATTGTGAATTGTACATGCTTTATTATACTGTACAGCTTGATCACGATAACAGCTGTAGTACATAGAGCATAAGCATATTGCAGTGAATGCTAGTCTATATTCGAATCCATGTAGCAAAGGGTGCCTGAAAGTGATCTTAACACCATAATTAGTTTGTCATGCCTGGTGGAGCCGAGATGCTCTCCAGATCACATGTACATTCTATGGTGGATCACTGGATGGAATGCTCACCTGAGCTTCATGTAAAATCTATCAGCAACTCATTTTGTAATGAGATTAGCATGGAATTACAATGATCCCTAAACTTGATATATATCATGTTAGATGTAATCAGTACATGGTATGCTGACTGTCTTGCATGATAAATTGTCTAGGATATTGTGATATCCAGAACATATTCTGCAGAGTGTGTACAAGTAAACACACACACACACTGACATAAGTACTAATCAGCAGTACTACACACTGCACATACACTAGCATTCATTATACATGTTAAAATTCACTGACTCAGAGTGAATAGATCAACTATATTGTACATGGTAATATAGATACCACTTCCAAACACATGTGCGTGGAAAGTGTCAATGATGGCGATACATAAGGGAACAGGATAAGATAACATGTTGTAGGGCTGGATGGAGAATATCTCCAGACCCGAAGGCATTATACAGTGTTCATAATGCAGCTGGTAACTGCTGAACACTGTCCATACCTTTACTATCGCTGGAGCAACTACAACAACTACGTTGCATATTGACAGTTGAATCAGACTTGATCAGATCAATTGCATGCAACACACAGATCAGTATTTACATGATATTTGCCAATAGTGTTAAGGACAATCACACACATATAAATGTGTTGTGTCAAGTTGTTGTGATTGTATCCAGCAAAGTCCAGATTTGTTCTAAATGAGATATATCACTTTGATAAATCTTAAGAGCACAGACCTATGCTCAAAACAAATCATAGGTTGAGAAATATCACTAAAGTGGGTGTATCCACTTAAGTTGATTAATCTATACATAATCAGAAAAGTACATTTGCTGTGCATGGGTTTAAATCAGTAAAACCCAGAATGCTGTCAACCATAAATGTTGATATACAGCACAACTCACTTATTTGCTATGAAATTTGTCATATGCAAAAGTGAAGTTCCTCACAGTGATTCTGTACTTACATTCCACATATACATTGAGATATGTCACTAAAGCAATATTTCAGATAGCTGAAAAAGCTGTAAAATGGGTAAAAATGCTCCACGTTTAATTTCAAAATGAAAAATGTGTGCCCATTTTATTTAAAATTATGATTTTATACCTATTAAGGTATCAGGAAATCATAATGACACATGTCATATCTGTGTGACACCCTAAATATTAGGTGTTGAATATATAGGGGTAACGCTATTGCTGTAACGATAAATCGCTCAAAATGCTGTACGTAAAACACATTTTGAAAATTTCGGATTGATTTTTTTTGCTGAAATGAATGTTTATATATCAAATAACAATCCCTGATTTATGCAGCATGTGTAACGCCCTGTAACAACCCTAAAATTAAATGTGTGTAACAGGGGTGTAACGTACCTCCTGAAAACCACCTTACATTTATGTAGGTATTAAATGCAGTTTTGCTTAAAAATCTTTGCAAAAACATCATACTGCTTATTTTTTACCTGTATTAGGGTTACTGATATCAAGTAACACCCTAAACACCATATTGAGTAACAGGGCCACTGTAACCACATATGCCCTAAAATGCCAGTTTTATTTCGAAAAACTTCGTTTTTTGGCATTATTATATCATGCTAAATCATCACAAACATGATAATACTGTGGGCAACAACCCTAGAACTGTAGGGCAACAACCCAAAAACTGCAGGGCTACAACCCAAGGACTGTAGGGTTGCAACCCTAAAACTGTAACAGCTGGTTCCTATAGGAATGCATGCTGAATGAGGTATTGGCAATTGACAACTGCCACTGTATCACACACTTCCTTGAGGGGGGAAGAAGGTGGATATATGTATATGTATAACCTCATCATAATATACAGATATACCATATATAACATAGGTATATATATATCAACACACACTCAGTTAGCTGAAGAGATTTTGGTGTTGTGTTTTGTTTTTCTTAGATGGCAGAAGCAGAAGATCCAGATATTCCACCCATCAATGCAGATCCGTCTACATGGTTCTTTGACATCTTAGGCTCATATGATGCATACGGTCGTTTCAAGATCCCAAAATGGCACGCTGGTTATGATAATACCCAGACCAGATTCGACAAGATAGGGTTCTTCGACAATATCAGCCGCATGAAGCCTGATATGAGCAGATTTCGGGATCCTGAAAACGAGCCTCAGGAACCAGATGATGAATATACTGCAGACAATCCTCCAATGATCTTCACAGATCCAGATGCAGATCCAGCACCAGCATCAGCACCACCCAGTTTGGTTCCCAAGGTGAAAATGACACCACCAAAGGAATACAAATCGGGATTGGACGCAGAGGTTTGGTTGGAAACCGTGGATAGATACTTCCAATTCACGTATCCAGGAGTTCCAGACAAAGACCTGATCACAGTTTTCCTGACCCTCATACAGAATAATGACCGACACTATTTCCAGGTCGTGGCAAATCAACCAGATGCCACATATGCAGGGATCAGAGGGATTTTCCTCAGACAGTTTGGTAACCCCCATAAAAGATCAGTGGCTAAAAAACATCTAATGTCACTGATGCAAGGAAACCAGACTTTCTCAGATTATCTACGCACATTCACTTCACTGGCTGCATTGGCAGCAGTTGAACTGGAAGATGTGTTGATAAAGGACAGATTTGTCAACAGCATAGATCCAGATCTTCGCAAACAGTTCCATTTACGATTCCTGACAGAGACAGAAAGGAATAATATGTCGTGGTCACTAACCACACAGATACTGCTCGACTTGAACTATGTCATTCATTCGAAGCAGTCAGAGACTCTTCATTATCGAGGGCAGAAGGAACAGTCATCTGGAGGTCCAGCCAAAAAGGATAAGGACAGAGGACGTGGCCATAAGCCATATGACAGATCCAACAAAAATCGGAATTGGAATCAGAATGGCAGCCAGAAGTCCAATCAGAATCAGAACAAAGGAAAAGGTGGTAAAGGCAAGGGCAAAGGAAAAGGAAAAGGACAATCACAGAAAGATAAGACTTGCCATCGTTGTGGTCGTCCTGGCCACATCGAGAAGGATTGTTGGGCCACCAGTACCAATGATGGAAAGGAGATCAAGGGTAAGCCACCAGCTCAGAGTCCTTTTCAGAATCAGAGACAGCCACAGAAGAATCAGGGTGCTAAAGATGGGTCTTGCAAACTCATCAATACGATCAACACCTTGGTCAAGGAACTGAAAAATCAGCATAGCATCAATGCAGCAGTTGCAACTTCAGATCCAGTTCCATCAGCTCCAGCTCCTCAGGGAAACTCTCAGGGTACTGCGCAGGTACCGGTGATGAGAGCACCCCGAGGGTAGATCATCCTGAAGATGCCACTGAAGCAAGTGGCCGGATTGAGAGTATCTCAGAAGAAGTCCTATCCAGTCTGACATTGCAGTTTCAGCAGATGGACAATCCCACAGAACACATCGCACAGATGCAGTCTCAAACAGCACAGCTGAAATCACAGAAGAAGCTGTTGTTGTATAAAGGGAAAGTTTATGGACAGAGTACTCACATTTTGGTAGATCCAGGAGCCACATCATCTTTCATCGACAGACAGTTCGCTGCTCAGCTTGGTATAGCTCCCACAGATTCTTCATCATTTTCAGTGGGATTGGCTGGAGGAAGCCAACTACCTTGCACATCCTATCTTCCCAAGGCTACATTTTCTTTGGGCAAGTATAAGGATACAGAAGATTTCTACATCATTGACATGAAACCATTCACTGTCATTCTGGGTCAAGATTGGTTGGAGAGGAGGAATCACTGCAAATACCAGGGAATCAAGTTGAGCACATGGAATGCTTGCGCGACACATTAATAAGTTTATAAAAGGCCATTACAAGGTTTGGGAAGGTGCAACATGATAGTAGACGGCAGTAAAAAGTTGCATATCCAATATTTTAGGGTTTTAGGGTTGCTGGCGGGGTGGTGTGGGTGAAATATTAGTTGTGAGAGGGGGTTCGGCGTATGCGGGTCCGCTATAAAGTGCACAATTTCGGGAAATGATGACATTGCACGGTTTGATATTTTTGGAGAAGTTTGGAGAAGGTTTGGACAAACTCAAAAATATGAAATTTTGACGTTTAGGGTTTTGGAGTAGTCGTGCGGGGTCATTTTGGTCACTGCATGGAGTAGCTCTTGGCGCGAGATTGCCCGGGCGACCACACATATCCAAGGGGTATATGTTGGCCAATGATGTTTGTGGGTGTGAGCCTGTTGGCGTGATGCCATTTGTGGTAATAAGTTGCGGGTTAAACCCAACCCTACAAGTGTGTTTACACAAATCAATCTCATGGTAGGTTGGGGTACACAAGAAGCATGCCATGGATTCTCCCAACGGGCACCCTTGTACCGAGTATCGCTCGGTGATGATGTATAACGATGTTGCGGACTACGAGACCCATTTTTGGGGACCCCGGTCGATGTCTAAGGTGCATATTTGAGTTATGAAGAGATGCCAGAGCCTAGCAGACATCGTACTAGTACGCATGCACAAGTAGCATACCATGGATTTTCCCAATAGTCACCCTTGTACCGAGTATCGCTCGGAGATGATGTACAACGATGTTGTGGACTACGAGACCCATTTTCGGGGACCCCGGTCGATGTCTAAGGTGCATATTGGAGCTTTGAAGAGATGCCAGGGCCTAGCGGACAGCGTACTAGTACGCATACACAAGTAGCATACCATGGATTCTCCCAACGGGCACCCTTGTACCGAGTATCGCTCGGAGATGATTTGTAACGATGTTGTGGACTACGAGACCCATTTTTGGGGACCCCGGTCGATACCTAAGGTGCATATTTGAGTTATGAAGAGATACCAGAGCCTAGCAGACAGCGTACTAGTACGCATACACAAGTAGCATGCCATGTATTCTCCCAATGGTCACCCTTGTACCGAGTATCGCTCGGTGATGATGTACAACGATGTTGTGGACTACGAGACCCATTTTGGGGACCCCGGTCGATGTCGTCTAAGGTGCATATTGGAGCTTTGAAGAGATGCCAGGGCCTAGCGGACAGCGTACTAGTACGCATACACAAGTAGCATACCATGGATTCTCCCAACGGGCACCCTTGTACCGAGTATCGCTCGGAGATGATTTGTAACGATGTTGTGGACTACGAGACCCATTTTTGGGGACCCCGGTCGATGTCTAAGGTGCATATTCGAGTTATGAAGAGATACCAGAGCCTAGCAGACAGCGTACTAGTACGCATACACAAGTAGCATGCCATGTATTCTCCCAATGGTCACCCTTGTACCGAGTATCGCTCGGTGATGATGTACAACGATGTTGTGGACTACGAGACCCATTTTGGGGACCCCGGTCGATGTCGTCTAAGGTGCATATTGGAGCTTTGAAGAGATGCCGGGGCCTAGCGGACAGCGTACTAGTACGCATACACAAGTAGCATACCATGGATTCTCCCAACGGGCACCCTTGTACCGAGTATCGCTCGGTGATGATGTACAACGATGTTGTGGACTACGAGACCCATTTTTGGGGACCCCGGTCGATGTCTAAGGTGCATATTCGAGTTATGAAGAGATGCCAGGGCCTAGCAGACAGTGTACTAGTACGCATACACAAGTAGCATGCCATGGATTCTCCCGACGGCCACCCTTGTACCGAGTATCGCTCGGAGATGATTTGTAACGATGTTGTGGACTACGAGGCCCTTTTTTGGACTTTAATCGAAGTATCATAGCAGGATGTGCAATATATATGATTATATACGTTTATGCAGCATACCGGTTTCACTCGTTTTTGGCCTATTTTGGCTCACTTCCGTGTGCATCCTGATAAGTGAACTCTACGGCACATATTGGGGGGGAGGTATGATGGCTTACAACAACTTTTGTGCGATTTTTATGAGTTATTTACAATGTTTTAGTCTTCATCAACTCATAGTATGGCCTCAAACAGCTTATTTCTTCAAAATATGTGCGGATTCACTCCCTTTTTAGAGCTTAAAAAGAGTTGATGCACCTCCTCAACTTCGATAACTGGGCTTCTGGATGGTTGTGAAAAGTTATTTTACTTATTTTGGATATATTTTACCAAACTTTACCAGTCCTCATCAATTCTTGGAGCTTTGAGACCTTTTTGAGCCTTTTTGGGAGCTGCATTCACTCCTTTTTGGTCCATCAACCCTGAGTTTTAAGAGTGGATCAAGCTTCTAGACTTCAATATGGAACTTTTGAACGATATTATTATTTTATTCTACTCAGTATGGATATTATTTACCGTTCTCAACAGTTCTTGAAGGTCTACAGCCCTTTGGTGCCCTTTTTGGCTGATGCATGCACCTTTTTCAGCCCCAAAATAGCCCTTTTTGACTGAAAATGGACTTTTCAGACTGCCAAATACTTATTCTGGACAGTACACACGGTTTATCTTTCAAATATGGACCTTACTGAAAAGTTTTTATCAGTGTATGGAGTTATGGGACCTTCTGGGAGCTATTTGGATACTTTTGGCTGCAGCATGCACTCTCCATCCACACCTAGCACTTGAAAACTGTGTCGCGGAGCCCTGGCGAATTTTCTAGAAATGGACAGAAGTGAAGTAAGGACTACGTTGACAACATAAAAAGTACTTCTTCAACTCTGTTTTCACTCCCAATAGTGTTACAAGCAACCTCAGCAGCTGGCAGCAAGTGTGCTTTCGACTGCTGAACATACATCCACTTCCAGCCCCCTTAACACTGTGGGCTATTTTTAGTAACCTACCAGCATATGGCCATACCCTTTGGTATTGGTGACACGTACAGACGACAGTGGTGGAAGCAGGGCTTTGACAAGTGGGTCTACCCTCCTGGACCTCTTCAGCAACCTGGTATTCCATTTGGCGGCTTCCCTCCTTCACCTTCAGTGTCCCCCACTACGTCGGACGACGAAGAGGACCCGTTCACACTTCCTGAAGGTTTCCAGCCCCTACTGTTACCTCAACCTCCACAACAGAACTAGCCTGCCTATTTCCAGATATGCAGCCGCCCTACGACCCATACGCCGTACCCCCGTCTCCATTCACCTTTCCACCCTCACTTGCTGCTGGCTCCTTTCCACCCTCCACCACCGGACCTACAGCACTCATGGCCCCAGGACAGCCCAGTCCCCTGCCATATCAACCACCTCAGGTCCCCCTCGCAGACCCCCGCCTTACTCCACTCAGCCCTTACCCACAGCCACATCCCTCAGGAACCGTCCCGGTGTACCACACCCCAGCAGCAGTCCCTGGACCGGTCCCCGCTGTACCATGGACCTGGTCTGGGGGTTTCCCCTTCGGGGGGGTTCCCTCGGAAGCGCCTTTTTTGTGTCGCGAGGTGTATTTTTTTTGTCGTGTCGCAAACAGATCCGATTATACTCAACATTATACACCGACGGTTCGCAGCTTTTTCAAAAAAAAGCTGCAAGGTCCTGCGTTTCCCTTATAGGAGCGAAACAGGTTTTCCTGGAAAAAGTGACATCGACGCACACGATACTACCAGAACTGTCCACCTTTGGGGCCCTTTTTTACGGAAACAGTGTGATTTCCCTGTCAGATCGGGAGTAACCGCCCATATATAATTATATTGCAGTCCACACCGGTCACCTTAAGATGGCAAGCAGGAGAGTTATACAAATCGGTGGAGCATTGCCGCCAATCAGAGACGCATAGAATATTCCTGGGCGTAGTATCGAATTATGGATATTCATGCGGAAGTTATCAGCGCGACAGATTTCAGATGGCGTATAAAAGAGATTTCCGACTGATCGCCAATCAGAGGAGCCATGAGATTAGATAAACTCCATGAATATGGGTCACACGCGAAATACCATAAGCTGACTGTGCACGTACAAGGAGCACGTTTTTTTGTATAATTATAGAAGGCGCACGTGCTACAGATTTCAGGGTGTTTTACATGAGATGTTTTGGACTGATCGCCCATAACCGCCAATAAGAAGTGCGAGCGCCTGAGATAGGCACCATGAATATGGGACGACAAGGGAAAGGGATCACACGACAAAAACGAGATGGTTTGCAGACGATGGATAAGCCAATCAGCGACGCGATCAGTTTCGATTTATATATTGGTAAATTAAAAAACTGCACCACAAAAAGCCCTTAAGTGTGGCTCCCTCGCGACAAATGCGATGCGACAGGTTCCAGACTTTCGCAACATGCTGACATGGCATGGGTTTGCGACACGACAAAAAAAATTCACCTGGCAGACATGCTGACATGGCATGGGTTTGCGACGAACATTACAGTGTCACAGTTGACCCGAAACACTGTCATCAACTTTCATTCTGAATTTTCATCCGCTATCTTCATCCAGACATGGACCCACGCGGGCCGCGGCTGGCTGATTTCATATATCAAATATTCACTCACACGTTAATTCTATAAGCTTTCATTTTGCGGCGCACCTGACACCGTTGCCTGCTGTGTCCCGCATTTTTGTTCTGCTGCATGTATCGCGCATACTAACTATTTCCCGGTTAAATCCCATCATCCTTGCTGAGTAGCGTTTCCTTGTTTTAGAAGTCACGTTCGTTGTTGCGCTATGTCCGATGCCGCCAGCAACATTCGGTTGCTGGCGCCCCTTGATTGTCTTCGTAGAGTAAGGCTGGCACTGGTTTTACCACTGGTAATACCTTTACCGGTATTACCCGGTAATTTTACCGGTAATACCAAGGCCCATAATCCTTTACCATGCTCTAGTGTGGTAAAGTGCCAAATTCCCAAAATCCTTTACCATTGGTAATACCATTTTGGTATTACCATTGGTATTACCACCTGGAATCACGATTTTACCCCATTTTACCCCTGTGTTACCATGAATCCGTGACTACCATACCAGGTTACCAGCCGCCATCCATGGGTAGTGGTTCCGTGAATTCGTCTCATCGAAACTTTACTCAACATTTTCGTTGACGGGCCTGCGTGGCGGTGCCATACCCATTTAAAAATGTCGGAATCGGACATGGGGCAGTGCGCAAAAGTGTGTGTATAGATAATGTTCTCGTGGGGGCAGTGCGCAAAAGTGTGTGTAGAGAGAATGGCCTCGTGGGGGGCAGTGCGCAAAAGTGTGTGTAGAGAGAATGGCCTCGTGGGCAAGGTTTTGAGAGTCCCTCGCACGTCGGTATTACCACGGTATTACCCAGTAAAGTATTACCGGTAATTTTACCGGTATTACCAAGGCCGAAAATCCTTTACCCGGTAAAATGCCAGCCTTATCGTAGAGGGCATTCTTGTAGCGAGGCTGACTGACGGGCTGTACTGCTGCCCGACGGATTTGTTGTTGTTACAAGCCCTCACTGACTGATATTCTTCAGGAATTTGCTATTTGTTTTCAAGCGCCTGGTTTGTGTTCGTTCCGCGTGTTTCTCATATGGTGTTTTTTTTTCGAGGGCGATATCTGCACAGATTGTGCAGCGTGGGTTCGAGTCCCACCACCCTCACTGACTTTGCTCTCTGTAATTTTGCAGGATATCCGGTCACTTTTTCCTGTTTCGCCGCATTCCTGAATGCCTGTTTCGCATTCCTGAATGCCTGTTTCGCGTGTGTGCTGTTTCTCGTTGCGTCTGCGGTTGGTTTGTCGTTCATCTTATTTCTGACATGTTTGCGTTTACCGTGTGCAGGTATTTCAACTATTTCATGCTCGTTGGCGATACGCATGTTGCTGTGTGTAATTTGTGAAGAGTGTAGTTTGAGCTATTTTGCTTATTGTCTTCGAATGTTTGTATGCCTGCGTGTTTTCATGATGTTTGCAACATCTTATCACTTCGTTCTGACGTTTTAGCGTTCGCTGTGTGCAGGTATTTCAGTTTTACTTTTATCGCTGGCGAAATGCATGTTGCGGTGCCCAGCAACCTGCTTATCTTTTAGATTTTAGAAGTCAATCGTCTACAGGTTTGTTTTGTTCATACCTGACTTCACATTCGAAATAGTATGCACTGCACATTTATTGTAAAGATGTATAAGCATAGTTATGTAATGAATATAGACTAGACAATCGAGCATGCTTTGCTAACGTGAGCACATTCTCCTACCAATTGTTAGTTAGCTTGCATATGTTTTTTCCGTAAACTGTAATATTATGTTTATAGTCCATAATCTTCTGTATAATTTCCGTAAATATTCTGTCCGTAAATATCAGTCTCCTTTTTGTCGCTGCGACAATAATGAGCCCCCTACTCACGGTTTGTCGCACTGCGACAATAATGAGTCCCGTACTCACTTTTGTCGCTCCAGAATATAATTGTTGTGTCGCATGGTGCGACAAAAATAATAGATCATGCGACAAAAATGAAGTGCTACCGGTTCCCTCCCCTTACGCCCCTGCACTTCACTCCCCGGCTCAGACGCTGCCAGGGACTGCTAGGAGTGCTGAGGAGGCGGCACGCTGGCTGGCGTATCGTCGGCAGAAGAGGCGGCGGTGCTGGCTGCGTCAGGCTTGCAGGTGGGAGCTCAGGCCACCTATGGTGCTGGAGGGGTGCTCGCAGAGCGCCCCGGCACGGGCTACCCAGCAGGGGCCTTTCGTACCACTGGAGGGGTGCACGCAGAGCACCCCGGTGAGGGCTTCCCTGCAGGGGCCCACGCGACGAACGCTGGAGGGGTACAGGAGGATGAGCCGGAGGAGGAGCCTGTCGCAGACAATCCCTGCCCTCACGATGAGTACCTGAGAGCAGGGGGTCACAGTGACGTAGACCCCGACAACCCATTTGGTCGTAGTGCTGGCGAGGAGTCTGCGTATGAATACGAGGCGGACCCCAACGACTACGACGAGTATCTGCGGGCGGGGGGGCACAGTGACGTGGAGCCCAACGATCCGTACGGGGAAGGGCAGCGCTGGGACAAGGTAGATGACGAGGAGGAGGAGCAGGATGAGCTGGTCGTCTCCATCACTGCGTCAGCCTCAGCGCAGCGCGTTGTCACTGTTGGCGTGGACGAGACGTCCGCAGCACCGCCACAACCGCCTGAAGTGTTCGTCTCGAACAACGCAGGGCGTCGGCGGTCTCGTCGTTCGTCGGGACCGGGGAGCTGGGACGAGCGCAACCTACCTTTCCGCGAGGAGTCCGACTCCAATTCTGGCGGGGGCTCTTCGTCCGCCTCGCAGACGTCCTCGTCGAGGTCATCAAAATCCTCGAGGTCGTCTAAGTCGGGCAGGAGCGGGCAGAGTGACGGACTTAGTGACCGTGCCCGCAAGCATCGCGACGCCAAGGAGAGGAAGCGGAGGCTGCGGCGTCGAGAGCGTGACGAAGGGCGGACCCTTACCCCTGCAGCCCTAGCGGCCACCTTCAGGGAGTGCCTGAAGGAGTTCCACAGCCAAGGGGGGGGCACACGGTCCGCTCCTGCAGACCCCACAGCTGAGACCGCCAGTGCAGACCCCCAGGCCGGGGTTAATTCAGTCGCCGGAGGGGTGCCCGCGGAGCACTCCGGCGCGGATCCTCCAACGGGGGTCATTTCAGACGCTGGAGGGGTGCACGCAGAGCACCCCGGCGCAGACCCCCCAGCGGGGATCGCTTCGGTTGATCCGCAGCTGGCGGAGGGCGGGGGAGATTCACCCGCAGCGAGCTGGTGTTGCCCCCCTGACCGCGGTGGTGGCCCCCGATGTGGGGGTGCAAACTGGGCAGCCCGGCGGCAGAGGAGGAGCTGGAGTCAGCAACGGGGACGTGACCCTGCAGCAGACGGCGGGCAAGGGCAGCGCCACACGAGAGCGCGAGACCGTTGGCTCCCGCCAACTGGCCCGGCTACGAAGGCAGTCCCTGGAGACGGTGGTGGTTCTCGGGTCCGGTGAAGGAACCCCTGCTGACCACACCCCAGGCACTGACTCGGCAGCTGCCGTTCGACATGTGAACTTCCGTGAGGCGAACGGGACCCCTGATGGTCCTGGTGGAGTGACGCCTGGCGGGCCCTCAGCGGAGCTGCCTCCCCCTGCACATGACCCTGCTGTACCAGCACTTGGAGGTGGCGATGGGGGATGTGCACCACCTGGACCTCCGACAGCTGCTCCCTTGCCACCCGCGGTGCCACTCCCAATGCCCAGTGGGCCACCGCCACCTCCTCCTCCTCCTCCACCTGGTAGCACGCTTGCGTTACCAGCACCAGAGCATGATGGTGGAGGTCGTGATGGGTCACCAGGGAGACCTCCCCCTCCCCCTCCGTCTGGTCGAGGTGGGCATCGAGGGCGGGCCCTACTGGCCACACGAGATGGCCACACTCTGTGGGTACCGCAGCCTTGGGGGGACACTGGATACCTCGGACTCGGAATGCCGACGGCTACGGTCAGATCGGCTGCAGATGGTGGCCTTGACCTCTTCTACAAGGCTATCCTCTTGCTGGGGGTATCACTGCGCTGAGGGAGTACCTTGACATGGGGGGCACTGTGGCACAGCCGCCAGTCATGCTGATGACCCCGGAGATGGAGACGCATGCGTGGGTGGGAAAAGGTTGTTTTTGGATTAACTTTTTGACCTTTTTGGATTAAGTTTCTTTCTCGGTTAGATTTGGATTAAATTTCTCAGTGACACCATCGAATGAACTTGAACGCAGCAGCGGCACTGAACCGTCATCGTCATTTCGTCGGATCCGAGGTGCCACCCTCCGAGGTGCACATGGTAAAACTGCGAACGGACGGTCAAAGGCGAAGGGAAAGGCAAACGGTTCAAGATTTAGCGGCAGTAGGAATAGTTTTCAGAAGCATATGAAAAGTATTCTAGTGCTTCTGAAAACTATTCCTACTTCTTCTATATCCTAAATCCTTTGCCTTGCCTTTTACTGCTGCACGCGACCGGCAAGCATCTTTAAAACATCCGAGTTTCAAAGATGCGTTTTTTGTGTGTTAATTCATATGAAATATTCCATGGAATACATGTGAATATCCCGCACAAACGTGAAGCGCTCGGCTGTTTTGTAATTTTAGGGTGCACCCAAAATACAAAACGCATCTTTGAAACTCGGAAGTTTCAAAGATGCTTGCCGGTCGCGTGCAGCAGTAAAAGGCAAGGCAAAGGGTTTAGGATATAGAAGAAGTAGGAATAGTTTTCAGAAGCACTAGAATACTTTTCATATGCTTCTGAAAACTATTCCTACTGCCGCTAAATCTTAAACCCTTTGCCTTTCCCTTTGCCTTTGACCTCCCGTTCGCAGTTTTACGATGTGCACCTCGGACCTGTCTCGGGTCTGATGACATCTCGATCGCGCGGAATCAGTTCCCACTTCGTGCCCAATATCGATCCTGGCGGATGATGGCGGAATGTGATCGTGTCATTCGATGGTGTCACTTAGAAAGTTAATCCAAATCTAACCGGATGAGAAAGTTAATCCAAAAAGGTCAAAAATTTAATCCGGAATAAACCCCGAGCCTGCGTGGGTGGTGGACCGGGGCGTGGTGGACGCGGCCCTTCTGGCATACCGCAGTAGGCCTGCGGGCTCAGGACACCCCCGCCCGGAATGGAAGCACGTCTCCAGTACCCCTGAGTCCGAGATGCACCTCCTGGATCCCGACTGTCTTACAGCATGGGCCGAGGTGGAGCAGTCGGAGTGGTATCGGCAGCTGCAGTCACGGTCAACTCCTACGCCGACTCCAACCCCGCCTCCATCTGATGGTCGAGCCCATTTTCTAGCTCTGACGGCAGCCCCCACCTCTGTGCATCATCCGACGACCCCCGCGCCTGCGACGGCTCCGACTAACCTTGGTTCACGTCACCCTCGACCTCATCTTTCACCTAACGCAGCAACCTTTACCCCTGCAGCTACTTCATCGTCCACCGCGGGAGAGCCCAGCAGCCGTGACCTCATCGGCGAGCAGAAGGTGGAGGACGCGCTGCTGAAGCTCGTGAACAAGCTGCCGAAGTTCCCTGCAGAAGGGGATTTGTCCGAAGACGACAAGGTCAACCAGCTGGAGGCCTTCTCTCGAAAGGTCCAGAACTTACTGGACAACAAGCTGGTGATGAGGGCGTGCCGCCAAGCTAGCTGCACCGGTGAGGGATACATTACCTCCGTCCCTGACATCATGTGGATTGTGGCGGAGGAGTGTTTGCGAGGTGAGCAGCGGGAGTTTGTGGAGAAGGCCGCGGGAGGTGTCGGCACGTCAGCGGGGTGGATACAGCGGTACGCTGACGCTGGCATATTCTTCGGGGACCTGGCCCTCAGCCTGCTGGCCTTCGAGAAGGTGCAGAAGCTGCGTGATGGACTCACCCGAAGACAGTCGAGCAAGGAGACGGCCAACGCTTACCACTCGCGACTGTCTGCGCGACAGCGCACCGTGAACTTCCTGGCAAATGTAGTGCCTGGTTGTGTGCCCGTCTCCGACGAGGATTTCGGCCACCACTTCTGGCGGGGGTTGGTGCACCACAGCAAGGTGGGGCTGGAAATGAGGAGGGTGAACCTGGACCTCAATGATCCAGGGGAGTGGGAGGATCGAGCACGTGCTGAAGGGCACAGCCGAGGCGTTACCTCGGCTGTTCTCAAGGTGCTCGAGTTCGCCAGTGACATCGAGGCGAGCAAGGCATCCAAGGCGGCGGACGCAGCCAGCAGAAGAGCCCCAGCACCTTCTGCACCTTTCTGGCAGCAACGTCGAGGACGTGCCCTGAATGCACTGACGGAGTCTGAGCTCGATCTGGCCGCGGCATCCACACCTCCTCCTCCACCTGGACTGCCCCTTCCTGGTGCTCCACCTGGCCTCCCGGCTCCAGAGACACGGGAGTGCTACGCGTGTGGAAGGCGTGGGCATCTGGTGCGGGATTGCAAGGACGCGGCCAAGCTGGCTGCGTGGAAGGCGAACGCTCCTAAAAGGTTGTCTCGAGACAGGCGGCAGGTGGCCGCTATGTTCTTCGCCATGGCACACGACGAGGACATCTCGTGGGCACCGGCAGAGCTGCGGGGAGAAGTGGAGGCCCTTGCAGCCGCAGACGTCAACGCTGTTCTAGAGTTGGCGGCTCTCACTGATTGTACGGATCTGGTGGAGGGCATCATTGAGGCGCAGCGGGCGTTCCCGGCAGCCGGCGAGTTGCCGGCCGACTCGGATCGGCAATAGGGTCTGAGGACCCTTTCGGCTGAGGGGCCAGAAAGTGACACTGGACGTCGCTCTCTTGCCGAAGCCCCTCAACCGGCTCCCGCAGCGGCGGGGGTAACCCCCATCATCGACGACCCCATGCCTGAGCACTACTCCGTACTAGAACCCTGGGCCTACGAGGGTATCTACAGGCCCTGCTTGGCCGCAGTGTCTGACCGTTTGAATGCTTGGCACTTCAGGCGGCCAGTGGGGGCGCTTTCCATGGAAGTGTTGATGATGCGACTGCGCAAAAGCCTGAAGCGCAAGTCGACGACGGGGATCCGTACTGCACTGGAACGGATGCAACAAGGTCGTGGCATGAGGTCGTCTGCCGCGCCAGCTCGGAGGTACAAGAGACGGTGCGAGCTGGACAACTTCAGGAATGAGGTGGACCTGATGTGCCTGCAGAAGCAAGCCCCGGCCCACCACACTCCGTTGGGCACGCTGCCACTGCCGACGCGGCAACAGCGCATGGTCGAGCACGTGTCGGCACTGTTGCAGGGCCCTTCGAGGTCACGTGGGATGTGCAACGACTCCCAGCAGGTTCGGGCACTGGACCTGGCGGAGACACGGGCCCACGATCTATCCCTTGCGTGGGACGAGATGACTTCGGCGGAGCAGGCTGACGCCCTGCAGCAGGATGCCCCGATAGGGCACCGCGCGTGGGAAGCGGAGGGCCTTCTGCGCTGGCGCGGCCGACAGCGTGGGATGCCGGCGGAGGAATCGCTGGCCGTCATGGACTCGCCCCCCTACCCTTGGGCTACGGGGGATGTTGGTGGAAACTCCGTGGGAGTGCCCGCGGCTTCTGTTTCGGCCACGGGGACCATCCCTGGCACAGGGGGGGACATCCCCGGGATGCCGGATGCATGGTGCAGCTTGTACAGGGTGCACCAGTACCGTGAGAGGCAGTCGGCGGTGACTCCTGCAGAGGTGAGAGCGGATCTCTTTGGCGAGCAGCCGGAGCAGCAGCCAATTGAGGTTACACCGCCCGATGCCGTGACTCCTGACGAAGTACTGGAGGGTGGACCAATGGGCGAGTCTCCGGAGCACCTGGAGGACAATTTGACCCAGCAAATGGCTGCAGACAGGGGCCAGCAGCGGAGTGCAGACCCGCCAGCGCCGGACGCTGGTGGGGTCGAGGACAGCATGACCCAACAGCTGGCCAAAGCTGGGGCCCCAGGGTAGGCAATTTAATTTAGATTATTTCTCTCTGATTTTAGATTAACCCATTTTTCATGTTGATTTTAGATTAAGTTTTTTTTATCTCATCCGGCTATTACCGGTGCATGCATCCATGACGCTGCACTGTACCTGTTGAGCTATCGCCATGCCATGCGAAATATTACACTGAAGAGTTGTCTTGCCGTGATGTCCATATGTCCGAATGGAACCAAAACCGTCCGATTTTAATCGAACGGTTTTTGGTTCCATTCGGAAAGATTCACGGCCGTGAATCTAAAAGTCACGGCCGTGAATAACGACTCTTTACGCATAATGACTTTTATTATTTGCCATCTTTGCCACAATAGACACTCACGGCGTGTTCTGCTTGAAAAAAAGTAAGTAACTTGAAGCCTTGAGCTTCAAGTTACTGAAAGATATGTATCTTGGCAGTATGTGTGCCAAGTTTCGTGCTCTAGGACGCACGGGAAGCCCTCGGCTGTTTGGCATCTTTGGGTTTGGGTGTCACGTTCGAACCCAAACCCAAAACATCTGCCTTAGAAATACATTGCGCGTTTCGCGCACAAGTAACTTGAAGCCTTGAGCTTCAAGTAACTCAAAAATATGTATCTTGGCAGTATTCGTGCCAAGTTTCGTGCTCTAGGATGCACGGGAAGCCCTCGGCTGTTTGGCATCTTTGGGTTTGGGTGTCACGTTCGAACCCAAACCCAAAACATCTGCCTTAGAAATAAATTGCGCGTTTCGCGCACAAGTAACTTGAAGCCTTGAGCTTCCGGTAACTTAAATATATGTATCTTGGCAGTATTCGTGCCAAGTTTCGTGCGTTAGGACGCACGGGAAGCCCTCGGCTGTTTGGCATCTTTGGGTTTGGGTGCCACGTTCGAACCCAAACCCAAAACATCTGCCTTAGAAATAAATTGCGCGTTTCGCGCACAAGTAACTTGAAGCCTTGAGCTTCAAGTAACTCAAAGATATGTATCTTGGCAGTATGTGTACCAAGTTTCGTGCTCTAGGACGCACGGGAACCCCTCGGCTGTTTGGCATCTTTGGGTTTGGGTATCGCGTTCGAACCCAAACCCAAAACATCTGCCTTAGAAATAAATTGCGCGCTTCGCGCACAAGTAACTTGAAGCCTTGAGCTTCTGGTAACTTAAATATATGTACCATGGTAGTATTCGTGCCAAGTTTCGTGCGTTAGGACGCACGGGAAGCCCTCGGCTGTTTGGCATCTTTGGGTTTAGGTGTCACGTTCGAACCCAAACCCAAAGGCAAAGGCATAGGACAGTTTC